>JABFEB020000038.1:3666654-3684836 GCA_019775895.2 Stomatorhinus ivindoensis | reverse complement strand
CCTCACCCAAGTGTCCAATACATGCGGCCACAAGTCCGATGACACGATCACAAAGTCGATCATCGAACTGCGGCCTACCCTACCAAATTCAGGCCCCCAAATACACAAAGGTTTGGTATTTACTACCAGCATTGCTGAAATGTGATGAGGTGTCTTTTTTAGTTTAACTCACAGACTTGAAATTTCCAACTTCTTCCCAGCAAACGATGACAGTTTGGTTAAGGCTTCTAGAAGGACGACAACTGTCACCATATGACTCAGAACCATCTTAAATGTTAATAACATTTGGAAAATCTAACCTAAAAATTTATGTGAGGAGAAACATTTTTTTCCTTTCAAGAGAAAGAAATTCTAAAATCGGATTATTATCTTGCACAGATTCTGTTAATCGGAAGTTAATTTTTGGTCAACCTGTATAAAGTCTGTTGGCAGTTATCAGAACTGGGCATTTATATACGCAGGTTCAGGGTATTCCTAACAGCATGATCACCTTCAGGGTTAACCTAGAGGGAGGAAAATTTGGTTTTTTGATTTGCAAACTGACAAAGTTTTTGGAAAGCACAATTTAAGCAGGAATTCAAACGAAACACTGTACATTTTAGGCCATCTTATAAGCCACATGTCTCAGAAAGCATAACTATTTTATTGAGAAGAAGCTTGGATGGACAGTTTAGAAAAACTGTATTTTGTCTTGAGCAAAGCTGATTTAGGGGGAGGAGAAACAATAGAGGACTAAAGATGCAGTGAATCATTCAAGATGGACAACGATCAGAAATGACCTGGGAGATGTGATGTATCGAGAAGGTGCTGCGGGGTTTTGGGAACATCCGGGTGTGTTTTGATCTCACATTCAAGTAAGATATTTCATTTAAAAAATCTTAAAAGTATCAAAAACATCAATTACATGCCGTATTAATTAAAAAGTGCTTATAATATTTTTCCAGAGCACGTTCCCTCATTAACAAATATTCAGCTGTTTTTCAATTACATAATGCTTGTAGTGCTTTGATAGACATTTAACAAATTAGATTTATAACACCTACGTCTGCAAACAATTAGCATGTTAAATCACTAAATCGTAGGCAGAATATAGTTGGTTTTTGCTGTAACTGGTCAATGTATTTAATTGAAATCTAATGCAGTGTTCCGTGATTTCAACATGATTTGTGGATTAAACTGCATGACATATTAATTTGTGCCATATTAAGTATCTATATGCTTGATTGAAAGGTAACTATATAAAATGCGGACTTATAATGAATCCCAGCATAACCAGATGGAAGGGGGACCTCGAAACCCATGATGGGAGAAATGTATGCTGTACATTTCTCATACTGTAGTAAAGCATGTAGCCAAGCCTCACCATGCCTATATAGTTTTCTTTTTTTGTCTTTTTTGCTCTATCCCTGCCCTTTTTAAAGGAATTTCTACATTTCAACATTTTTTGCCATTTGCCCTTAATTTTCTGTCAGACTTGTGTGACACTTTTAAATGATACAGTATAGAGAATAAGAGAATAATGATCCATTGATTTAATTTATCTGGGGCTATGAACCAGCTATTCTTACTTCTAGATATTTATCTGGGTGCAATTCATGTTAAATATTGTTTCCAAGAATGGTATTAAGGGAAGTCTTCTGGGACTAGACATGGGAAGCATTTATATCAGCAAACTAAGTGCTACTCTACTTGCAAATTAATGTTATAACTTGCTGTTTTTTAAAACTTCATGACATTTGTAGCAGATATGATGTGTGAAGTTCTGTGTCTAGACCGGAACCAGCAGAAGAGCAGTGCAAACATGTTTTCTAGACTAAATGAGAAGCTGATGTTTCTGTGTTCACCTTAAATAAGCACATCAGTAGTACAACCTGGATCAGCTGCTGGGACACAGCGACTGTGAGTGTGGCACACACACACACACACACACACACACACACACACATACACACCCCTGTGCTAGCATCCCGTATAAAACACACACACACACACACACACCCCTGTGCTAGCATCCCGTATAAAACACACACACACACAGACACACACACACCCCTGTGCTAGCATCCCGTATAAAACACACACACACACACACACAACTGTGCTAGCATCCCGTATAAAACACACACACACACACACACTTACCTGTGCTGGCATCCCGTATAAAACACACACACACACTCCTGTGCTGGCATCCCGTATAAAACACACACACACACACAGACACACACACACCCCTGTGCTGGCATCCCATATAAAACACACACACACACACAGACACACACACACCCCTTTGCTGGCATCCTGTATAAAACATGCACACATACATGCCATTGTGTTGGTATCCCATATAAAACACACACACACACACACACCCCTGTGCTGGCATCCTGTATAAAACACACACACACATACACGCCCCCGTGTTGGTATCCCATATAAAACACACACACACACACACATGCCCTTGTGCTGGCATCCTGTATAAAACACACACACACACTTGAAACAAACATGGCAATATATGGTAATTTCCAGCACCAGACAATATGTTTTCAGCAATTTGCAGCAGCTATGTGAAGATTAATATTTGGGCAAATACTGCTGAAGCAGATTGAAAAATTCTATATAAATTAATCAGTTCTCATTAATATTCAATTCAGAACATTGAATCACTAATATCACATTTTTATTCCACAGACTGCAAAGCAGAACTCGGTATTAAAGCAAAAATATACCATGAGAAAATCAAAATGACCTTAAAAGTCACTCTGGACAAACTGTCCAACCAAATAAGTAGCTAAATATCTTTTTTGAGTAGTAGCTGTATTTTTGACAATAAGTTTTTCTAATAGTGCAATATTCTCTTTAGGATGAATAACTGACTTCAGAAAGTCAATGTGAACCAGAAATTAAGAAAAAATTTAATCAATAATTCATGTTTATACTCAAAAACAAACAAATAAATAAATAAACAACCTGACAGAAGCACCAATTCCTGTCTAGAACTGATAATGGCACATGTGGATATATCATTTTATTAAAGTTGAGACACAACAGTGGATTGATTCTGTGGCACTTGGCGTTCCAAGAGAGACCTTCAAAGTAAACTTTCATCTTCAGAAAATGAAACGTGCAGTGTGCCCCCCAGCGTGGAAATTGGGAGCACTCTTCATTTGCATTCATTTCAAGCTGACCTCTTGTCCAGCCCTCCCTGGCTGACTAATACAAGCTTACTCCAACCTTTTATGAATATTACAAGGGCCTCAGCTTTCAGGAGGACGAGGGAGCATGTGTGCCGGGTTTTAATTCCTATTGTATTCCGGCAGCCGCAGCGTGCGTGAGTGTGAGTACGTGTGTGTGCGTATTTGGAAGCGGGTGAGAGAAAGACAGGACAAGGGCCCATCTGTCAGTGCTGGCTGGGCCCCCCCTGCCTCCAGGGACTCTGGCAGGACACGTTTCACTTGTGGCGATGTCTTTTTATACAGGGAGGGAGAGGAAAAGCTAGAAAGGAAATCAAGAAAATTTTATCAGAATTAAGACCGTGTCAATCTACTTAGATGTTCTCCCTTATTACACGTTTTTTTTTTACTTTTTGAAAACTATATATGTAAGTTTAAGATATTATAGAACGATGAATAATTTATATAAGCCTATATGCCATATATATATTCCATATGTTTTTACGTGTGTGTGTATATATGCTTCCATTGATTTCTGTCGGTCCTGCAGTGTGCAGTATCTGAGATTGACAGCCAATCCTACACCCTGAACCCCCACTAGAAGAAAGGCATGTCGATCTGTCCATGGGTCCATATTTGATGAAAATATGCCTTTCAACAGATACCCAGCATGAGCCCTGCGCCTCTGTTAACCATGCCCTAATTTTACATAAGTGAAGTTATGAAGGAGAAGGAACTTCACTCTGGTCGATTAAGGTTTACTGCATGTTTGCAGCAAAGAAAAAAAACAAAACATGCTTCTCAAATATAATGTCTTCCTCAGATTGCCAAGCACAGTGACTGGTAGATTTTCTCTTCATAAAAGTGTGACTAATACAATTTGAGATTCTTTTTAACAGTTTCCAGTATTATGCCCATGAAATTCCATAGTTTTTCTTCAGCAGCATGCATATTTGTTCTCTTTCTGGGATACTCCTGCTCAAGGTATTGGGTGTGGTGTGGGACTGGCGAAGTCTGCCTGGACAGGAAGCCATATTGGCCACGTGGGGGTCCACATGGGGGTCCTCAAGCACCCATGACACGCATTTACGAGGTGCAAAAGCCTCCAAAAAATAAATTCTCTTCACTGCAAATATGTACTTGTATATTAACTTGTGTTTTACATATTATTTGACATACAAACAGTTTAGGCTAGGCCTTTCGAAAATTATAAATGATATTCAAACACATTTTATTAGGCTAATAAAGACTTTCTTGCATTCAAAAATGAAATTTTGACACGTACACGTATTTTGATATTCACAAACAAATAAAATAACTTGGTCGAATTTATCAATTTTAATATTTGTGAACAGGGCTGGAAATTACAGTCGCCCACTCCCGAGTGATGTTGACAAACCGCAAGTGTACAAAACACTGAACACTACCCTGATGGCTAGTTAAAAAATTTCGGACTACATTTTTTTAATACATGATTGAAACGGATGCCATTTATTTGTATTTCTGTTGGCATAAATTTGGTCAGTCAAAAAATGTATGAGTTGATAAATGTTCTCACTCTCAGTGGATTTGGACTAGGCCTATGTGAATTGGTAACACGAGTATTTAATAAAAAAAAAACCAGCAAATGTTTTTTTTTATGACGATTGAGAAACATAACGTGGATTTATAAATCTATCTATTCAAGCGTCTGTTCGCGCGGGACACTGAGACATAAGCCGGAGTGCTAACCCCCACCCGACAGATGCATAGCTTCTCTTTTACATGGCTGGCCATCTGTTCTTTCACGAAGAAGTCGGATATATGGGCGCACAGTCTGGAAACCTCTACTACGACCGTTTTATTTAATGTCGTTCAACAGCCCCATAGTGTCTCATAATTTATAGCGTCCACCGCCTTTATGGGCTGCGGCTTTCTTCAGGTAATGTTAGGGAATACACAACCCTACCGCTTTTAATTGGGGGTAACGTCAGGCGTAATAACTGCCCGTAGTCCGCAATAAACATGATAAAATTAACAATGTAATTGTTCTGCTTAAATATTTTTCCGTCCAGAAGTCAAATTTGACAAACTAAAGTAAATATCGATTTTGTTAAGTTTATTTTGATTCAGCTGGGACACGGTAATTATTAGTTTTTTTTTTTTATTATGTCTTAAATAAATGGGTCTAGACTATACCCTGACATTAGGCTATGGCATCATATGTGTGTTTGTTAATATGAAAGGAAACGTGACACAAATGTATGGGATCATGATAACAAAATCATCACAGGGTAACAGTAGTTTGCTAAAGCTGATGATAGAGAGATGACAAGAGAGCGCGCGCGTGCACGTGCACGTGATTTGTGCGGGGACAATAGGATCAATGCGAGGGACACGTGCGATCCATAAGCCCCGCCTGTCAATGGGACATGGTGACAATGGTGTCCCCACGGTGGCACGTACGGCTCGGCTTCGCACCGTAGTCTACCTCCCGTGTTACTTTACTTAAGTCTGCACACTAGAAAGACAACAGCTAATAATGTGCCATATTGTTTTCCTTTGCCGTTTTATTCAAATAGGAAGCTGTTGGTAATAATTATTGACACACGTCATACGGTTCAACCCGTAGCTGCTCTTCTTTCACGGAATGTGTGTAAAGAGGCGTGGAGATGGCGCATATATACACCTGCTCTTACACAGCAAACTGTCAAACTCATTTATACTCCGCAAAGCTCAGCATAACTTTAAAGAAAAGGGTCAAGTGAAATTAATTTTACGGTTAGCTTATTCCGGAACGTAATACATTTTTCAGAATTTATGCAACTTTGCACGTTGTAAATTTTTCAATGGTAGGCTATGTTATAAAATTGTGCGTCAATTGAATTATTTCACTAAAAAGACGTTGTAGTCTACTGGGAAATCTGAATTTCTGTTTATGTAGGTTTCCTTTCCAGTAATTAATTCTCGTTGAATATTTACAATACAAAGCTAAATACAATATTTTTCATTCGCGTTTTATTGAAATCAAACAGAATATGCATATTCATGATTAAGTGTAAATTGAATTACAAGATTTGACATTCATATCCTGTACTTGTAAGCTTAAACGAAGTCTCGTGCACAATTGATGTCTTGGGACGATAAAGAGAACTCATGAATGCATAATCTTCAGATCACGTCTAACTGCGGTTACATATTCCTGCTGTGTATGGTCTTCTCCGTCGAACTTAAGCATGTTAATTAATTGTGGATGACTGGTAGAGGAAACCAGCATTTAAATCGTACTGAAATAGCCTACATGAAAACTACATGGTTACCACTGTCACCGCTGTTTTAAGTTACAGCCCTCTAAACACATGCACGAGGTCCCCCCCTCACACACACACAGGCACACACACACACAGAGTTCATGAAGAGTGTGTGTTATTGTGGTCAGTGATACTGCCCACGGGTCTGCCACACGCATGGGGGGGTCGTGGGAGGGGCGTTTCAAGTTTACTTGAAAGACCAAAATCTGCGCTCTAGAGACCCAATCTGAGGAGCGATTTCACGCGATAGGATCAGTAGCTCAGCAAACTTTGAGCATCGGGAGTGTGCAAGAAGTAGAAGGACAGCTAAAGACTAGGAAATCCTGTATAACCATACAAAATAACTCATTAATATCAGCTTGGGACCTTGGAAATTCTGTCATCACGTCAAGGTGACGAGGAAGAAAACAGGTGCGTCAATTTTTTGGATGGTAAAACTGAAGAAGAGCTATATAATTTAGTCATCATTTAATCAGTCGACGACTTAGAACACATATCTTAGAATAATTTTCATTATGGGTAGTTAAAGTTATTTTAATTGAATAAGTTTTTTTGTATTATGTGGTTTGCATTTGGTTTTAACATTTAGATATACATTACCACAAAATGGTTATACGATTTTAATCTTACAAGGGAATCTACGAAACAAAACCCTTTAATATTGGAGATTTTAAATAATGATAAGCTTAATATGTAAGTCACAATATTTACATGAAATATGATTGTGATTAACGTTTAATCATAATTTACACCTACTGATTAAGATGAACTAATTTGTGCATAATTTGTTTTCACAGTATTTACAACAAATAAAAATGCACATTCTATGATACAAATATTACATTTAATGTAACTACGAGTGTGTTCTCGCGTACCTTTATACGATATTTTAGTGTAGGTTATCAGGAAAGCGCATTGCATTGTATTGTGTTTCATTTTATTGTATTAAGTGATGGCCTTAATATATTAAATAAAGAAAGCTGGTGGTTGTAATTAATGTGGTAATTACTGTAAGGTTAAGTAGGCCTACCCCATTTTTTAGTGTGACGCACTTCTACACGACTACAAATATAAACAGTAAGACACCTCTGGACAAAATGCTGAAATGCAAAGTGTTAAAAGGCATTTTTGCTTTGCAAGATTTCATTTCATTTCAGTCAGGGGACCGTAGGTCGTTTTAAATGTGCAAATCCGTCCAAAAGAAAAGTTGAAGTCGAGAAAAGTCAATTAACATACGGGTATATAGCGTCTGTTCAGCATTTGAAATGTTCAGTGTGTTTTCAGTCTAGCTTTGGTCTTGTTTTGTTGTTTTGGCTATATTGGTTAGCGTGGAATTACACCCCTTTGGCGGTCTTTATCTGCGGAGTAAATCCTGCCATGTCCCGGATTGGCAGCGGTTCCAAATCAGCCTAACAGACTAACAGCCGGGAATCACACTTCTCAGACTCACTGAACCAGCAGTCATGTTTCTGTTTTATTGATCAGTGTATCTTATTTGAAGACGTTGCGTTATTAACTATGGTTTGTTAGTTATGTACCCTGAAGAGGATTAAATTTATTTTCCAAGTTGTAATACTCGAACACTGAGCAGTAGAGTGTGCTCAAAGGGATAGTGTAACGTGAAGCCGCCCTGCAGTCACTGGAACTGTCCAGATTGCGGTGCTGAATTCAGACACCGATAATTTCCTTTTTGTTCATGTATAATACATAATTTCTTCTACACAACATATTTGTTATTTATTTCTGCAAAGCCAAGAGGTCAATCCATAGCATAGCAGGCCTACCATGGGCTGATATTTACATTTATCCTGCTAATTATTACACATGACTTTCTGCCTTTTCTCAACCATACCGAAATATTTTTGGAATATAATTTTTGGAAAATATGTGTATATATAAATATGATCTAATATTTGACATTAAGATAATTCAACTTTTAATATAATGAATCGGACAGATTTGATCGAGGATAAAATGCATATAGAAGGGTCAAGAGGCAGGCTTGAATCTCTGGAGAGCATTGCCTGTAGATGTTATACTAGTCAACTGTGCTGACCCAATTCTAAACTTGCAGGGCAATTAGACTCATAAATCTGATGCATAAAAGCACAAGGCCACTATATATGTATCTGGGCCAGTTAACTATCACGTCCCACAGAACTAAAACTGAAGTGAGAAGCACTCAGTCTTTTGTGTCCCATATTCAGCTTGAAGTTTGAAGGCCCTTCTTGAGAAGCACAGGGGTAGGAGAGGGTTTCAAAGGCATGAAAATCTCATGGGCAATATATTTGGAAATAAAGGGTCTGATGTACAGGTACAGATTTTTGTCATAAAATGCCTTGAACCATTGAATATAATTATCTGAGGAATGGTGACAGTTATCATGTACCTTAGAATTTTGTCTTGTTTTTTATGTTTTATATATTGTTTATTAGCGATCACTGTTGCAAACCAGATAAACATTTATGATGTCTGTTACAGTTTCACTGACAATTCAGATTTCTTACATGACTTAAATTGGAAATGCAAAGAGATTAATAAAATCACAATTTTGCTTTGAGGATTTTGGATAATTTACAGAAGTTTAGTTTGGTATGAATGAAACTGAAACCAGATAAGTGGTTTGTTAGTTTTTGTCCACCCGAAAGTAAAAACATCAAATAAATCAGCAAACATACTGCAGGGTCAGCTGTTTATACAGCATATTTTTGAACATATTGTTCTTTCTCCCCAGGCCAGAATGATGACCAAACCTTACGGTAAAGCGGGTGAAGTCAGCCAGCTAGTGAGTTCATTGAGCTGGATGGATGAAGACCTGAGCTCCCAGGATGAGGAGGTGACCCCGGCAATGGGCCACTACAAGCTCACCAGGATTGCCCTCGGTGTCAGGGAGGTGGACAACAAAGACATAGAGGAAGAGGAAGAGGAGCTGGAGGAAGATGAGAATCAGGGAGGGGAAAAGGTGCCCAAGCGTAGGGGGCCGAAGAAGAAGAAGATGACAAAGGCCCGACAAGAGCGGTTCCGGGCTCGCCGAGTGAAAGCCAACGCCCGCGAGCGATCGCGCATGCACGGCCTAAACGACGCTCTGGACAGCCTTCGCCGCGTCATGCCCTGCTACTCCAAATCCCAGAAGCTCTCGAAGATCGAGACCTTACGACTGGCGCGCAACTACATCTGGGCCCTGTCAGAGGTTCTGGAGGGTGGACAGTCGCCCGAGAGTCGCGGCTTCGTGGAGACGCTCTGCAAGGGCTTATCTCAGCCAACTAGCAACCTGGTGGCTGGCTGTTTACAGCTTGGACCAGCCCCAGGGATGGCGGACAGGCTGGAGGAGAAATGTGGAGGGCCTGGGGGGGCTGGTGTGCTCGAGCAGCCAGAACACCCCTTCAGCTACACCTCCCCAGGCCTGCCCAGCCCTCCCTACGGCTCCCTAGAGGCCTCTCACCTCTTGCACCTGAAGGGATTCAAGGCGGCGACCTATGAGAAGGCCTCCTCCCATGAGTGTAGTAGTGCAACACCCCCCTACGATGGCCCCCTCACTCCCCCCCTCAGCATCAGTGGCAATTTTTCATTGAAACAGGAAGCCTCATCGCATGAGGCCGAAAGGAACTACACCCCAGGCTACCCCACCCCCCAGCACTACCCAGCCACCACTGGACTAGTTGGGCCTCAGGGTGATGCTGTCTTTCAGGTGTCCCGCTATGACCTGCCCCTGGACGTGGCTTTGGATTCCTTCGCCTCAACTTACATGGTTACCTCACAGATGACTGCCCTGTATAATGAGTGAAAGAGAAGCGAATGGGGGAAAAAAACTCCACATGGTCCACCAGTCCCTCATCCTTCCTGCTGGTCTTCAGAGATCCAAACTTCCAAGACTGTGTAGAGATATTGTGTTGCATGTACACTCAAGCACTCCCCAGTCCTGCCACCCAAGCCTAGCTGCTGGAGTAGAGTGACTCATTTCCTTTATAAATTAGTTTATGAGTATAATAACTTTTATTGTATTTAATTTTATTGTTAAGTTCAATATTACTTGGTGTTTTTATGAAGAGGTAAATGGCTCTTCTTATATTCCACTAGCCACAGGAGGAATGGCCCTGATGATTGGACCGGCAAATATCCACAGCTTCCCAATAATCTCTATAAGCACAGTACATAAGGCTTCTGTCCCACATAGGTCTTATTGCCACAAGGCTCACATACACATGTTGTGGATAAAATGTTTTTCTGACTCCAGGAGTGAAGAACAAGACAAATATCGTACGTACACGGTCAATAATTACACTTATTACTGCACATCATCTGATTTTTTTTAATCTTAGTTGGAGTGGTAGATATTTAACCCAAAATAAGCCTTGAATCCCAACAATGCTAAATATGACATAATATATCTATATCAGACATGATCGGTTCAGAATACTGAAAATGGTCATTTAAAGATTCATTTATTTATAACTGTATTTAATATTTATTTTGATTTCTGTTGTTTTTGTCACTGTTCCTCAATATACACTGTTTAATGTCATTACGATGTCAGTCGCTGGCAGGTTTTAATATTATTGTAATTAATATATTTCAGGACATCATTCTCACTTTTCTCTTTTGTCTGTTCCCCGATCTGTGTCATCTGACTTACTTTTAAAGATGTAAATATTTTTTTGGCTCGCACTTAAATAAATGTAGTAATATATTATTTTGCAGACGATGCGGAAAATGGGTACTTTGAACCAGAAACCCAGGGAATATTTGACATTTCAGTTTATTCTTAAGAAGGTTTAATGGAGATCTGTATGGTTTTGCTTCTAACACATTTAAAAGCAGGAAAATACTTTTAGGTCAGGACCGCACATGCTTTTGAAAAATGTGAGTGGTTCACACCCACAACTAACCTCATACTCTCAATACTGAAATCTGTTCTTCCAACCGTTTCTTCTGGTCAGGTCACAGGGGGGCTGGAGTCTGTCCCAGGCAGCGCAGGGCACATGACTGGGTCCAGCCTGGATGGGGTTCCAGTCCATGGCAGCAAAAATGATAATGGGAGGGTAACAGAGATAGATGTCTTGGAGCACTTGGGCTGTATTATTGCAAATATATATAAGTGCCATATTCCAGGCTGAAATATCCATTCAGAGCAATAAATATCTATGCAAGAGAATTTTTTCTGACAATATTACAGAAATCAATGTTATTTTCCTTTTTAAGCAATAGAAAAACCTCTTTCTTAGGTTCCCTTTCTAAATGATATGTTTAAAAACTGAGAGCTTGCCGTGAACGTCTGGCTTTTTGTACAAATGAAAATATCTTTTTTTATAGGAAGAAGAAAAATTCATGAGACATGTAAAATTAAAGATTTTTTTAATGAAATTTGTGTCCGGAATTGAATTGATTAAAATGCAAGTTACGGTGATGCACAGGATATTATTCATCATGAAACAGTTCTATTGCATGGGATAAAGGCCTACTTGAGAATCCTGTAAGCCAAAAGTACAGAAACGTGCAAAGCAAGAAAATAGCCAGATCAACATTTTAAGAAACCTTAAAAAATAAGTAACTGAGGATACATAGATCCACCAAGATAAGCAGGCGATACATGCTCTGAGGATACATGCTTACCATTCCACAGCATTCTGGGGGCCAGAACATGTTTTTAACTGTATTTCACATTATATCAGTATCCCTTGCTGCCATCGTCTGTGGACTGCATGCGAGTCCAGCTCACTCCAATCTCCCCCTGAGCTGCTCTGGTAGCCCCCGCAGACCCTGGGAACGGTGGGCAATGAAACAGGTGATGGCTACTTTCAAGACTGTCCCTCAAATGATAAAAGACAAAAAGAACAAATACTCTACTACGAACTCTGCTACAGAGCTCACAGGAAGTCTTGGGATGTTTGCTTAATTTAGTAAAATTTAGCAAATTTACTCGTTTCATAACAAAATTCCATCGACAAGCTATGTTTGACATATGTGCACATATCTTCCACACAGACATTTTCTTTTTATGATTTTTTGTATTGTTTTGACTGACGGTTCTATTCTTCAGTACTGTTATTAAACACAAATGTTATCTTATTGCAAAGGTGTTTCTAATTAAAAAGCACCCAGTGAGACTGCTTGTCAATGAACTCAGAAGAGCTCTTTTACAATTATAATTTGAGATTCGATTTATTCCTACTTGAAATTGTTTTACTTAAAACTACTGCATGTTTATAATATGATATATATATATGAAGAAAGAAAAGATTTTTGTTATAAAACCAAAATATTTGCAATAATCTTTACTGAATTAAGCATCTCAAGACTTTCTGTGAGCAGTGAAAATGATTTCTGATCACATGCTTATTAAAGTAACAGGCTGCATATGATTTTTTTTTGCAAAGGTTGCAAAGTAGGATTTGTCAGATGTATAAGACTCAGATTTACATCATCAGGAAGATGATAGAGTTGGAGTGAGGAAAATTAGATAAAGTACTTCATACATTTATTCAAGTTTTTGGCAAGAAAAATTGTGGGGGCAAAATTGCTTGAGGGTCAGTAATTCTAATCCCCCCCCCCCACCCCACCCCACCCCACCCTGTTGGTAGGTTGTCTTTTCCAGTCCTGAGAGCAGAGAGAGAGAGAGCGAAAAAGAGAACAATTGTTTTTGTGGATACCACTGGCCCATTGTAAGTGCAGCCTGTTCTTTCTCTTGACCTCTGACTCACATTGTTGCTGAGCTGCTCGTTCAGGGAGGAGAGACAGCTGGGAGAACAGCGGGAGACTGGGGGGGGGGGAGCTGATGGGGCCGACGGGGGCTGACTGACAGCTGGGGCCAAGCTGCAGAGAGAGAGAGAGAGAGAGAGAGAGAGAGAGAGAGAGAGAGGGAGAGAGAGAGAGAGAGAGGGAGAGAGAGAGTGAGATCGAGAGAGAGAGAGAGAGAGAGAGAAAGTGAGAAGGGGTGAACAAGCTCCACCTTGAGATCCCAAAGACACACACACACACACACACACGCTGCCCTCTTGTAATTGGAATGACACATAGCTGCACACAGACAGACACAGAAGCAGGTGGGGAGAGTGAGGCAGGACCATCCTCCTTTTTGTTAAAGCTGCTTGCATTCATTTTAAAAATGGCTGGGGGGGGGGGGGCAAAATCTGCATGAGAGTCAATGAGAAATATAAAAATATGAAAGTATATGGACATGATATAGTTCAGTCATGGTGTGGGAGGACCAGGTTGAACAGCTTGTTAAATACACCAAAGCATGATTCTAGGCTCTCTGGCCGCCGTGTTGCAAGACCGTACAGCGGCAGTGAACCAATGTTCCGGTAAACAGTATAACCGAATCTACTCAAAAAAACAAGAGCCTACGAAGAAAGTAACGTCTGGCATGGTACTACGGTCATGTCTGGAGGTTCTACCTTGTGCGTTCAGAAGGACTCTGATCAGCATGGCCACTGGAGTCAATGAACCCAACGGTAGTCGATCTGAACAGCTTCAAGGTGACCTTTAGAAAAAGTGACCAATTCTGCTTAATTTAAAAATTAATCATTTAAACTTTTATATTTGTATGAATGAACTGGAAATTGTCAGCATTATGGAGAGATCAGAAGTATGACTGAAACGGTTATGGAGCAATAGACAGGAAAGGAATGATGTCAGAGTCCTTGTGGACATCTCCCCTAGCTCCTCCCAGCCTCCCTAATCCAGTGGTCAAACATCATCAGCCCCCATTAAGAGAAAAGGTCCTGAGCTATGGGGGCGAATCTGAGGGATAATGCGCTGTGATTAAGATTGTATTAATGGGGGGGCAGAGAAGGCTGGAAGGTTTTAATCAGTGTCTGCGCTGAAATAATCCCCAGTTTATAAGCTGGGGCGGGCGAGCAGCACCATCCTCTCCACTACGGCAAAACCCACCCAGACAGGACCCTGAGGAAGTGGGGCAGGGACTCGGGTGAGAAACAAATAGGGATGAGAGAACTCATGTAAGTTCTGGGGTTTCAAACAACTAACAAAGCTGATATTGCCGTAAAAAAATAACTACAAGGATGAAACAAATGGCGCATGAAAGGAAGCGAGGGGTGTACTTCCCAGTACTGAGACAGCCGGTCTCCATGGCCTGTTAGGTACTGGGCTGGACTGGCGATCTGACACAGTGACCAAGTTTCAGGAGTTTTTGAAAACAATACAAAATGAAAATTGGAAAGTAGCTCCAGAATATTTGACTGTAGAGTATATTATCAGCAACTGCAAAACAAAAATGTTTTCTTATGACAGTCTCAATAGCACAGGAAATAGTTCCAAAATGAAACTGCTCAGGTTGCAAGTATGTATATTGTTACGCAGCATTTATATATATTTTATATATAAATATATGGAAAAATTATTCCCAGCTTTTTAAAAGTTTTTGAATGTAAAATCTGCGATAAATACGAAATAGGAAACAAAGCCGTTAATATGGGACAAAAAAAAAAAACGTGCAGAGAAAGTGAGTGAAAATAACAGAATACTATGGAGGGGTGATGGATGGTTAGGGTAGTTGTACATTCAAGTGTGCAGTGGGAAAGGGTTAAAAATGAGCAGAAAGACAGCCAACCGAAAAACAAAAGGCCAGAGGGAGGAAGTTTGGAAGCAGCAGAATGAATAAGCAGAAGATGGTTTAATTAAAGAGAGACATTTAATGGCAGATGACAGCGGTAATGGTGTTAGAATGAAAAGGTGAAACTGGGGGGGGGGGTCCCACTGCACTTCTCCCAACAACACAGAGCGAATGAGGCATCAAAGTTAAAGAGCTTCTAATAAGATCTGGATGCTGTTATGTTTACTCTCCAGCCTGCTCTGCCCTCCCATTGCATTGTGGAAGTTACCCGGCTTAGACGCGCCACAATGGGAGGAAAGATGGACAGATGGGAGCTGTTCTGGGGGAAGAAAGCACAAAAAAGTGAGGGAGAAGAAAACAAATGGCTAAGAAGGAGAAGGCTGACAGAGTACACCGGCTTAACATGAGGGGATAGGAATTATTTACAAATTCAACCAGGATTTTGTTTTACTATTGTCCACGTGAAAGAACAATCCAGTCAGATGTGTTGGCAGTGCATCCTGGGAAAAGGCATTGTACGCCATCAGGGTCAGTATTCGCTTAAGAGTGCATCTTGTGTACATCTTTCCTGGGTGAACCTGAAAAACGACTCTCGCTTCACAGGGAGTGAAAATACTGCATTTTCCTAAGAATGACACGGGTTAGAAGGACATACTATGTCCTTCTAGCTGAAATGTCTCATCTACAGCCAGACCTCTGAGAAGCACAGTTCTCCAAAATAGAAAACTTGTTTAAAAGTAAGTTATGAATGAACTAAAGAAACAGAGAAAGGTAGTTGTAAGGAATGTACAAGGGCTCTAGTACAGCGGAGGAGGAGGCTGGGCCAGAGAAAGTGATGGAGGAGGGCAAAGGACTCAGACGGGTGGGGAGAAACAGATGGGCTGGATGCTCCTCATTTCAGGTCATGAACTTTCGGTTGGTAACATCTGTCCATCCGTTTGTCCATCTGTCACATCGAGGCACAGCTGACATTGAACCCGCACTGACGTTTCTACTTATCGGCAAATGAAAATGCCACTTAAATGGGGAGAAACCAGAAGTTAAACAAGGTACACATAGGATGTACTGTAGGCTAAAACAACCCTATAAATGTAGCTCAGGGAACCCGTTAACAGGCGAGTCTGCGGGATTCTGGATGGTAATCAATTGGAATCTTTTGGAATCTATGAATGAGGTCTCAAACATTCAAAGTATAATAAGGTCAGCGTTTGAATTTAAATCAGCAAATACTTAAAAGCCAATGACTGGATCATTATTACTGCTCAGCAATTTTATATAGCAATAAACTGAACTAAGCTGAGTACTTGAATATACTGAATGGCCAGGTTACACCTGCATCCAACATAAATGGATTTTTTCTTACCTAGTAATATGGGCATAACAAGAATTCCAAGATTCATTGGGCTGTAATTGTGAACGAGTGGTTCAGGAGCATGAGTCGTATTTTTCATAGACGATTTGGCCACCACAGAGTTTTAACCATAAGCCCATTGAAAGTCTTTAGGATGTGCTGAAGAAGACTTTATAGGGTGGTTCAACTCACCTATCATCAATTTAAGATATTTGTGAGAAATGAATGCAGATCTGAATGAAACGTAATGTTGAGGTAATGCACTTGTAGAAACAATGGCAAGGCAAATGTGTAGGATAATCAAAGCTAAAGGCCATCCAGCATGTTTTGGTATACTAAAGTATTTAGTATTTCCTTCACTGGAACTAAGGGGCCAAGCCTGACCCCACACCATTATCCATCCTTGGATACAGTTGACATATTGTAGTCAGGTAGGTAACATTCTGCCAGCATCCGGCAAACCCAGACTCGTTGATCAGACTGCCAGACAGAGAAGCGCAATGTCACTCCACAGAACACATATCCACTGCTCCAGAGTCCAGTGGCAGTGTGCTTTACATCATCCGATGCTTGGCACTGCACGTGGCGATGCGAGGCTGGCATGCAGATGCTCGGCCATGGAAGCACGGTTTTCATGCAGGGATTAATGGCAGAGGAAGTTTGGAACTCCGCATGTATAGAATCAGAGCTTTGATGACAATTACGCATTAGGTGCCTCTGCCGTTACTTTGCATAGTCTGTCATCTCATGAGTTTCTGTTGTTCCTAAACATTTCCACTCTGCACTACCATTTTCAGTTGAATGTGGAAATATCTAGCAGCAAAGAAATTTCAGAAACTGACTTATTGCAAAGCTTGCATCCTATGACAGTATCACGCTCGAATCCACTGAGCTCTTCAGAATGACACATTCTTTCACGAATGTTTGTAAACCGGACTGCATGTCAAGGTGCTTGATTTTATGCACCTGTGGCAATAGGTCTGAATGAAGCAGCGGTATTCAGTGATTGAGAGGGATGTGTGTATAGAAGCAACCTGGACATAGTATCAGCAGTTCACACTGGGCAACAGAACAATATACTGAAACACCTTAACCAGCAATGCCAATACAACATACACAGGTCGCCAAGTGCTGGTTCTGGCAAAAGCAGATAATTAATAACCATTAAGAAGCTGATGCTAGGCTTAAGCCTCGATTTTAGACAAAAAGCTTCCATTCCCCTTAAGGAATTGATCACGGCCTGGATAGGAAGCAGCTAACTGCTGCCCAGTATACGAATACATTAACAGTGGCAGCTCTGCACAGACAAACCAAGCAGGATCCATGTTACTTACTCTCCATTTTACCTGAAACACAGCATTTTTCTGGCCATCAGCCATGATGGCAGATACCCTTGAGCCCCTGACTATAAGCTGCTACAAAATACATATTAAGCCAACAAACTGCAGGAGCAAGCTTCCTCACTGAAATACAGGAAAATGGCAAAACATTCCATGTTATATAAATAGACCTCTACACACACACACACACACACAAGCATGCAATGGAGTAAACCTTTATGATGCTTCAAGTATAAAAGCAAATACCTGACTTATGCACTGGCTACAAATTCAGTGATATTACGGAGTTATGAGGTACTACAAAAAGAAAGATGAGTTTGGGTCAGTCCTGCTTGGAGCACGCATCTCTAAAAAAGGTCTCGTTTATTCGCCTAGTTGTGGGGGGATAAAGGAGAATTAAACAGCTGATCAGAGCTCAATGCCTAAAGCTTTGCATTAGATATTAATCCT
>JABFEB020000038.1:3652125-3666645 GCA_019775895.2 Stomatorhinus ivindoensis | reverse complement strand
GTGGGGGCTACAAATCCCCAGCCCGTTTTAATATATTGCACCGCTGGAGGCTGCCCCAAGCCAGTAGGTCATCTGAACGCACCTTTCACAAAGATCACGCCTAATAACTGATTAAACCTTACATCTTCAGGATGTACCGCTATAACAAGGCAGCACCCTAGAATTATTTCAAGCGTGTACAGAAAAGTCACCCCCACCCCCAACACACACTCTTCATTAGTCACTGGCCTTCTATGCACAGTTCAAGTCCTGTGTCCTGAGAACACACACATGTGACAGATGTTGCTACAGCAACAGTTGGCATTGCAAAAAGGGAGGGGCTTAAGAGCCATCTGCCTAGGGTCAGGTTTTGGAAAATGAGGGGATGACAACCATAAAGTAACATCCACTCAAGTTCAGAAAAAACGTTGGGGAAAAAAGTACAAGATCACAAGAAGCACCGCGGGATTTAAATCTACAGCTGGCTTTGAACCACCTACAACACATCCAATCCTTGTCGCTAGTATGAAAGTGCCACCTTGTGGCTAGTAGCAAAAACTGCAACGCAGTATACAATAATCAGTTTATTAGTTGACACAGAAAAAAAACGCAGACAATACATGTATGGTTTAGTTTGGGAACTGACATGAATTTTTGTTAAAAAAAAAAAAAGTACAGGAATAAAAGAGAATGATATTTGGATCAAGTGACTGTACACTTAACCAAGCATTTAAGTAAAAACAGTTTATATCTCAGGACTTAAGCACTCTCCCTCTTGTTACCGGTTTGATACGGTTTCTGGTCTTTGGGATCAAACAACTTCTCCAGGTTTTTACGAACGAGCTCCACCTCATCACGAAAACTCGCCATCTTCTGCTGCAAAGTCTTCCTCTGAAGAATGCCGGGGGTTATTAACATCCGAGACAGTTAAGTATTAGTTTATGGCATAAATCTGGGCCTAAACTGGAGAACACTGGAAACTTCCAATCATTCGATACTCACGATGAGTATGCACAGCCTCTCCTGCTCCAGCTTGAAAAACTCCGCCACTGTCAGATCACCGAAATCTTTATTCATGCTCAGGAAGCCGCAGTCAGCAGCGCGTCGGACGTGTTCAGACCTAGACGCAGAGAAATATATATACATACGCGCCATTGTGAGGACAGTTCAACTCTCAGTAAAGCCTCTTTACACGAGTTACCCTAAATATCTAAAAACAAACAAGTATTAAGAGCATTTTTACTTGGAAAAAAAACACGATTAACCTAAAGAAATAACGTCCCGGCGCATATCCAGTTTCTTAATCAATCAAATCGACTAACAAAGTTAGTTAGTTAACTAACACTACAGTTTAGCTCTACTAGTCTTTCTAATCGCCATGATTTCGGCAGGATAAGCTGTACCAGGGATCATCTTGCGGCTCCCAGCCTTCCAGCTCCTTCAGGCAGAAGAAGCAAGATACCACGTCGGGTTCATTCTCACTGGGACAATGAACAAAACCTGCTTTGGCCATCTGCAAATAAGTTTACATCAAACTGATAGTCAAAATAGACACTTTGTAATTTCCTAAACCGTTAGGAACTTAAACGATGCTAAACGCGTTTATTGATTATAAAAAATAAGTGTTTAATTGCTATGAATTTGTAGTTAAGGGTCATTTTCCAGTTTTAAAAATCTCTTCTAAAAGTAAGATTTTATAATTTCACTTTTGTGCAGCAGGTTCATGCATTCCAAATATCTTGCTGTATCTGTCGCATCAAAGTCAGGGCTGCATGGTCTGCTCAGGACCATGTTGCTTTGGATGCGTTATAACAGTGACTTTGTAATTCCATGCGGTATAACCAGTTCTGTGAGCTTAAATACTGTTATTGATAATGCCACTCATGTCTCTGGCTCTACTCCCCGCTTACTTCTGCCGTTACATTAATTCGGGCTTACGATTTCATTGATGAGGTGCATTTGTATTAGGAGCTACTGAGTAAATATTGTCCATGTCAGTGGTTCTTGTGCCAGAGACATCACTGGCAATCACATACCCACCTGTTCAGGTGTACACAGGCAGTCCTCCCGGAATGGCCAGTCTGCAAACGTCTGCAGCCGCTTCTCATAACTGTACATCTCGCTGTATGCGTGTAGCTCAGTCCTTGGAGAATAAGTCTTTGCCATTATGCCTACTAATTAATTTATGGATCACCCACTGAAAACAATTGTCGGTTCTGTTTCAGTAATTTAATGAAATTGTAGCGCGATGTTTAATAACGCAAATAAGTCCCAATATCGAAAACAAAACTAATCGAGCAAGTTCAGTAATAGCTGGAGTTGAGCAGATTGTAAAATCCTTACAATTTGCACCTGGTGCTCAAGTAATCACATCAGGGATCTAATAAGTTGCAGCTGCGTCAAAGGAAGGGACGAGGAAGAGGGTTGCACGTGACGTCACATAATTTTTGCATATTAAGTAGAAATTGCACGACATGTGGCTTTAAATACACCATATGTAAGTTCTTACACAAAACGAAGCATAGGCCTACAATATAATACTAATTGTATCCTTTAGCAAAACAACAAATAAAGATACAGTAAAAGAGCTAAGGGATCTCTTTTAAGGCATGAATAATATTCAATGATTGCGTTGCTGTTTTATGTAAATATCAGTGATTTGCAATACAGTGATAGTTATTTTATTAATACCAACGTAACTTAATACGGTAACATCGACGAGTGACGCCTCGCTAGCGGGAGATAATTTGCATGTAATTTTGCGTGTTGGCACATAGCCCCTGTATGTATTAGCTGTTGTTGGTGTCTGCGCCCTGCTCCACGTGTCGCATGTTCCTGATGTGTGATGCCATGTGTCGTGTCGGTGTGTTAATGTTAGGGTTATACTATAGTGTACCCACGGTGACATGTCGGCTCGGTCAGCGGTGTGTAGTTCGGATGAAGGAGGGGAGGCAGCCGGCAGTGATTGTCCAGTTCTGTTTAGGTGTCTTAAAGGCTGTTGTTGTGAGAGGTTTTCTTAATAGAAGGTGGCTTCTGACTTGTTACTCTGGGGTGTGGGTCTGTTGGGTGTTATAATATGTTTGTAATTTTGAACACAAACTAAGTTAAGATAGTACAGTAATGTATCAAGACATGATGATTCTTTTTTTAGTGTCAGAATTTCATGCACGGGTTGCACAACATGGCTGACTCTCCAACACTCCATGATAATCTTGCAATTAATTTAATGAATTGTTTTTGCAGTTTCAAGGTCTGAGGATGTCATGTCCACCCAGATGATCCTGAAACAGGAGTTGGATGCCAGACTGGTCAGACTTTGTAAGATTTGTTAGCCATAGAATCATGCGTCAGGTCTATGACATATGAGTTAGACGGTGTAGACTCATAGAAAACTGTCAGTAGACAGCTTCAAGGACAGCGATGAAAAGACAGTATTACACTGGCTTGCCAACCTTTTTTCTCCTAACCCACTTTAAAGCTCTGTACTCCTTAGATGTCAACAACAAAGCGAAACATTCTCTGATGTGTCTCTGTATTTATTAGCATATTCAGACAGAGACACATTTATACTATATCTGCTATATAACCCACATTCAGCATTTGTGTTGAGTGAATCAACATATGATGAATAAACAAATGATTTAATTTTATGCATGCCAATATACTTATTGCATGTAATTGGTATAATTCCAGGGGTGCATGTTGAAAAATCAAAGTATAGACACTAACATGTGGACCCTCATATAGGTATAAAAATGCAAGTATATGACTTACAGCATCATGATACATGTAGCCTTGTTAGAGGACATTGCTTGTGGCCAAACATGACATAATTAATACCTTTATTTTTCCAATAATGACTTGTGGCTGATCAGTCATTTTAAACTGCCAAGAGTGATTCTGATGGAATTGTATGATGAATTGGCCCTGGTACTTTAATTGCATACACTATGATATCATTCTGTTCCTACCTAGCTCCAAGTACTGATAACTCTTGGATTTCTGGTAACAGGCATATAACAACAGGAACTGGCTGACAGATAAGGGGTATCCCAACCCACACTGATTTCCATTATCCCTTAAGCAGTGGCTGGCATTAACCAACTGTGAAGACAGTATATTAAGTTTCCTTATGGTCTGGATGTACATATACAAATACAATTTCAGCAGTATCTGACTTTCCTAGTGTAGTGCAATAAAAGCACCACCAGAGAGCGTAGTTGATTTTGTGAGCAATTTCATTCCACCAATGTGCAGCTAATCTGTGATGCCATTATGATTTTAACAAATATTGTTGCGCATTGGCCTGGATCCATGCACGATGCTTTTATTTTATGGAACAGCAATGTAGGATGTAGTCATGAGGGTGTGGCATGTCAAAATAGATGACTGAGCGATGACTGAAATATAAACATATGAGATATATGCCAGACTTTCCTTTTCCTCCAGTTTTCCTTTGACTAATATGTTCATGTAGTACTCAAATGAGCCAGCAGTTATCCACTTAAGTGCTGACTATTAACTCCATTTCACCACCCATGCAGTGAAAGAGGAATGGAGGAGTGAAGCATTCCAGTGGCAGAGCACATCATAGATTGTCTGAAAAACTGGTTCCGGTGTTTGGACAGGCATTCAGTTATACCGTCTAACAAGAAGCGTGCAACATCATATTCGCGTGCTGTGTCCTGCAAAACATAGCTGATTGACACAAGCTGCCTCTTTCTGAACCACTACAGGTCAGAGTGGCTGGTATCGTTGTCGAGCGCCGATCTGAACCGGCTGACCCCTCTGCTGTGAGACTGAGGGAACATCTGTGCAGAAGATATGTAACACAGGTGCAGGAATACGTTTTGAGTAATACTTTTAATACAGCGCACATTTCGTCCACAGCCACTTTAATTCCTTCCAGGTGTGCATTCATGATCCTGAACTCTTCAACAGTCTGCCTCTGTAGGTGCACGATGGCATCTGTGAAGACCTGCCCAGACGTGATGGATGTGCCTTGTTGGACCACGGGTGGATGGTGCTCTGCTTGATCTGACGTTACCCTCGGGTATCTCAGACACTGCATATTATAATAAAGCAATTTTCATGATGGGTATCTTTTCCATTTGCATTCCTTTGTGGGGCTTTTCTTGAATCTGTTGTCTCTATGTGTCACGTAATGTGGGATGAAGGAGCCGGAAGCAGGAGTCGGGGCAAATACACTGCTGGCTAAAAAAAAAAATGCTCTTTGAATTTTGTGTTGGACTGCCTTTGGCTCTGATTATGGTGTATGTTTGTCAATGCATTGT
Organism: Stomatorhinus ivindoensis; assembly: GCA_019775895.2. Classification (NCBI taxonomy): domain Eukaryota; kingdom Metazoa; phylum Chordata; class Actinopteri; order Osteoglossiformes; family Mormyridae; genus Stomatorhinus; species Stomatorhinus ivindoensis. The sequence continues at coordinate 3,661,372 of JABFEB020000038.1, read as the reverse complement.
TTATGCAACATCTCTGCATTTAGTTTCATCCATATTTGCATCCATTTCTCACAAGAATACAAGCCACAAGATCTTGTATTGACAAAGTGAGCTGAATCACTCCATAAAGTCTTCAGCACATCTCAAAGACTTTCACTGGGGTTACGGTCAAGAGTCTCCGGTGGCCGATTCATGCGTGAAAATGATTCCTCCTGCTACTGAACCACTCTTTGACAATTCAAGCTTGATGAATCTTGGCATTCATCGTCTTGGAATATTCCCATGACATCAGGAAAAAAAAATCCATTGATGATGGATGGAGGTGTAACTGGGCCCCTCATGGGCCCCTCGGTAGATTACAGTAGTGTGTGCTGGTAGCTTAATAGTTAGGGAAGTGCACTTGCAATGAAAAGGTTGCTGGTTTGAATCCCTGATCAGCAAGGCACCGCTGAGGTATCCTGAGCAAGGTGCTGCTCCCTGGGCGCTGACTTAGTTGTCACATATGGGTTAAAGGGAGAGGAGGCATTTCGTTGTAGCGCACTGTGTGCTGTGGTGTGTCAACAATGACCACTGATCACTAAATTCTAAGGTACTCAGCTGACTTCACTTTATTGCTGCATAATGTTGCTGAACTGTAATAATGATCCAGTCATTGGCTTTTTATGCATTTGCCAATTTAAGTTCAAATGGCGACTTTTTTTTTGGCCAGGCAGCGTAAAATGGGTTTTATTACAAAAAGGGAACTGACTAGAAAGCATTGGGGCTACTGCTGGGGTCTGATATGTGTACAGTCTGCTGGTGCCTCTTGTTTATGTTTCACTCTGCCTTTTCACGCTTCCAGGCATAACAATCTCAGTCACTACAAGGCTGATGATGGACAGATAGGTTTTCAAGCTGTATATTACCAACAACATTAACACATTAATCTGTGTGAAGGAAGTGGGTGAAATAATAATAATAGCAATAATAATAATAATAATAAAATTCCTCAATATCAGGGCTGGCATCATGGCAGGTGGGGAGGGGGTGTGTTCATCGAGAGTCTCTGCTGTGGGTTCCCCACCAGTCTCTCCAGTCTCTCAAATGAATGATTGTTCCACCCACCAATGACAATGTCATTTAGGGAGCTGTACCCATTCAGGTGAATAGGAACTGTAATCGGGGGGGGTGTACCTCCAATATTATATTTGACTTCGTTACCCTCCCCCCAATATCAAACTCCCTCCTATGTCCTGAATGTCTTCATTTTAAACTTTAATTTTGTCTTTTAAAATAGGCGTTCATCTAACATAAAACACCTTGAATATTTAACACAGCTTTGTTTGTTGTCAGACCTTTAAATACCGAAGCCCACCCTCCCAGTAAGTGGCTTTTAAAGCCACTGCATAGGGCCCCCCAGCCTACCATCATCAATAATACCAGATTGTCCCAAATAAGTGATCTGTATGTGAGAAAATTTAACATGGTGATGTTGAAATGTCCTTATGCCTAACAGACTTGATAGGCTAGGAAACCCAGATGAAAAATTCAGGCTAACTTTAGCCTGGTCTTGGTCAGTCGTGAAGTGCAACTGAGGTAGGGGCTGCTTTAGTTGGCTCTTTAAACCGCCACTCGTGATTATGCTCATGCACAGAAAGACTTTAAATATGCATGTGGAGGTCAGGTTAAATTCATTCATTTGAATTCAGAAACCAAACCAGGAATTCTTGACATGCTGGCTATTCTCGCTAGTAATCACAAATGTCCAAGAAAACAAGGTTAAAATGATGCAACGGGAGATGAATAATGGGCCTGTATGGTTCACTGATCAGGTAGAACTAGCACCTGCTACTCTGCAGCAGCCAAGGACTCAGGATACAGAGGATCTGTGTTTGCTTTCCTTTTGTGACATCCTATATGGCTGACTGTTATATACAAATGCAGTTCTGCTCTACTAGCAATTTGGTGTTAAGCTTTTCCCATCTATTCACCGTCTCTGTCCTCTCACACTGACATCTAACCCTCTCTCTTTTTCTCCTCTTTCCTCACTTTGCCACAGCTGTAACTTATTAGAGCCCTGATGTGACTCCTTGCCGCAGTCTCCTGCATGTAGTTTTTCCACTATAGCAAAATCAGGCAAGAGAGAAGTTTGGGATAGCCAGTGATATTCACTCCTGCTTCTCAAATGGTAAGTGTCCCTGATCACAGTGTGCCCTGGATTCCTGATACCCCCAACCTCAACCATCGGTGGCCTGTACTACGAAGCCAGGTTACTGGCTTATCGGGGTAACTTGCCTGTCGGATTTGTTGTCGGATTTAAGGTAGTCTGGGCAAAATGTAAGTGAACGAATATCGAGTCCATTTAAACTGTGGTGCCTTAAATCCGACAAGTTACCCAGATAAGCCAGTAACCCCGCCTTCGTAGTACAGGCCACTGGATGTCTCTGGCTTATGGTTTTGTTTTGGTTCTGGGAAATCTGCTATAATGTTAAGCTGCTGGATTCTGGGAGAGAAGGAGTTGGGGAAACATGGTGGAGCAGTTGGTATGGAGGTCAGGTAAGGACAAGGTTGTATATTGATTTCTTAGGAAGTTACAATTGAGTTGATTTTTATCTGAACATATTCACCCGTTCCAGCAATCAGTACTACTATTCAATGACTATTCAGCTGCACTTGGCATAGTTCCACAATGCTACTCAATGCTATACGATGCTATTGGCTCTAACATATCGGTTCTAATATTCTGTGGTGGGTGATGGGTGTTACTTGTCCAGTTGATGTGAAACAATGATGGAGGCTTCATGTCAGAAATAGTGGGAGGCTGAGAATCCAAGGAAATTCTGAACAGGTTGTAGTAGATGACATTGCAGAAGCTCTTTACATAATTTGTTTTTTGATGTGAATATGAAATGATTAGCAACATGTGGTGGTGTGACAGTCAACAATGACAATGCGGGAAGCCTCCAGGGTTATGTCCCACTTATTTTTCAATTCGATTAACTTTTTTTGTATAGCACATTTTCACAACATTACATTGTCTCAAAGTGTTTCACGTTATCCCTGCCCAGAGCCCCCAGTGAGTAAGCCAGAGGCGACAGCGGCAAGGAAAAACTCCTTAGAAGGAAGAAACCTTGGAAGGAACTGGAGGGGCATCCTCCCGGAACCAGCAGAGGAAGTCGAATTTGTATAAGTTCAGATTTGCATGAAGTCAAATGAACAAAGTCCAGATTTATATGCTCCAACATAATTCTGAATGTAAATGCAAAATTGCTGGCAACAGGACAAGCAGGACAGAAGTCACTTGGAGACACCTGGGCTGTTTCAGGGTCATTTTTATTTATTGACTTATGATTAATTTATCTTAGATATCAGGTCAGGCTTGGGAAGCATGCGCTGATGCAACATGTTGCCGCACCCACCACACAGTGAAACTCCTCAGGATCCCAGCCAGCGATCCCCCAGGCAGATACACAGTCCAGTTCTACCCTCCAGAAATGGCCATCCGTCTGCCCCAGCCTGGTATTTCATGGGCGTCCCCTTGGCCTGGTCCAGCCATTTGGGTCCTCAGCAATGAGGATACTGTAAGCTGGATCATCCTCAGGGAAACGTGCCACACAGCCATAGTGCCGTAACTGACACTCCCTCACATTGCGGGTAATGTGCCTCATGCGGGACTCCTCTAGCAACTGTTTGTTCAAGACAAGGTCAAACTAGCGGTACCCAAGGATTCTCCGAAGAGACACAATACCAAACTGCAAAACTGCAGAGTCTACAGAAGTGCCCAGGTTCTGAATTCTGACCACAGACTTGTCTGTCTACCATCAACCGTACCCTTGCACTGTGGGATCTCATCGAGCGCAAGTTCAAATTTCGGCAAAGGTTCTTTGCAGCCTTTGTTGATTTTCATAAAGCATTTGACTCCATTGATCGAGTTGCCCTGTGGGACATCCTGAGACTTTGCAGGATCCCCTCGATGTTGCCAGACATCATGGAAAGTCTCTACACTGGTACTGTGAGTGCTACTCTGTTCAATGCTTGTATGGATTGTGTGTTGGGCGGGGTCGTGGGGACCAGCAGCTGTGGGGCATCCGTTGGTGAAGAAAGATTTACTGATCTTGACTTGACTTGAGCCGACGATGCTGTGATCTTAGCTGAGTCACGGGAGGCTCTGATCGGGGCTCTCGAGAGACTGAGTGAGGAGTCTGAGTGTCTGGGATTACGGGTGTCCTGGATAAAGACTAAGATCCAGGGATTTAATGACCTCTTGGGCACAGCAATCTGTAGTGTGTCTGTCTGCAGGGAGAATGTCGACCTTGTTGTGAGATTTACCTACCTCGGCAGTGACATTCATGTCTCTGGTGACTCTTCCTATGAAGTCAACAGATGGATTGGGAGAGCATGGGGGCTCATGAGGTCGCTGGAAAGGGGTGTGTGGCGTTTCTGTTATCTTTGTAAGAGGAAATAGGTCCAAATCTTTAGAGTCCTGGTGCTCCCTGCCTTGACAGCTTTAAAAGGTACTTCTTCTATGTGTAAAATATGTTTTGATGGGTAGAAATAGTGACAACCTGCATTGTGTGGATGCGGTGTAATCTTTCCAGTATTACCAGTAAGCATCAATGTGAACATGGGGGGGGGGGGCTTTCCAGAATGCCTAGATCCATGCAAACTGTGGAAAGAGTACAGATCAGCAACTCCAAAACATTGGAGGTCTACAGGATGCAGAACTCCTGAGAAATACATTATTGGCACGGGTAGATGAGGGAGTGGGTGACAGGTGACGAGAGGTTGGCCCATTTATCCATTTTCATAATGATTTGAATACAGGGCGGCGGCCATTTGCTGACTGTGGCTGCATCTCCTGACACCTGTTGCTGGGTCATGGCTTGTGCCAGCCCACTGTTGCTCTTTTGCCATTTTCTGCCACATCAGGCGATGACACCTACACAGAAAACAAATGGGAGGGGGGTGTGCCTTAGTCTGGCTGGGGCTTTGGAAGCGAGACTCTTTGGCTCACACGCCTTTAACCTTCAGCGTGACCTTTAGAGCAATGCATAATGCAGACGGCAGCTCTTTCTAAGTCTGCGCTGATGCCACCTGCATTGTTCACGGCAAGTCATGCCATTTACATATTTATGCATTTTTACGCACCGGTTCTTAAATTTAGGGCTCAGCTTCAGTGCTCGTTTCCATTAGCACATTAAAAGTGTCAGAACTTGCTTCAAAGTAGGTACCTCCAAAGTAGGGACGGAGAGGACCAGGGGAATTTTCCCGGGCAGCCTCCTAATATTAGCTTCTTCTCTAAGGAAAATCTCCCCTGGCTACTGATGAAGGGGAATCCCGTACAGGTGGACGGCAGGGTTTGGCAGTGCGCTTCGAGTCCTCCGGGGCCCACTGGCGTGCCAGAGACCAGCCCCCCGGCCCGTAGGGAGACAGACGGAGCCACAGGCGCCGGTCGTCCGCAGCCCGGTGTTCCCTCCCCTCTCATCCGGGCTGCCGGAGGACAGCTTTCCGCCGGGTGCCCGGCAAAGATAGGGATGACACTGGATATCTCCGCTGCCCTTCACATGCGCAGTGAAGCCACAATGCACTGCCTACGGACAGAGCCCCACTCTGTGCTCACTGCTCAGCGTGGATTTCCCTGACCTACTTAGAGGAAGGAGAATGCAAACTACTGACAAACATGCGAAAACCTGCAACCAGTGAATTACTTTCCAAACAGAATGAAATATTTACATGATATTTACACATCTCTTGAGAATCTGTACAATTTTCTATAATGGAATCAGAGTCTGCTGTAGAGCACTTTATCCATGATTTAAAAATCCAATTTCAAAAACGCGTACGTTCCGGTTTAGGTTTCTGGAAAAACTCAGATCACTCATCAGAAATTGCGTACAGAGAGACGCTTCATCACTGACTCTGACGCACGAGGTCAGCCGAGTACAGAAGCCGCCCGCAGTCTGGTTAACATAGATTCACGCTTCACATCCCCAACTTGTTTACTAGTCCTACACACCTCTTTCTGCCAAGAGAGATCCACATACCTCTCATTTCACACATCTCACCGCACGTTCACTGTTTCCGACTATCCATCCACATTTATCCAGCCAAGAAGGCATGACTCACTACTAATGTCCCCTCTTTCACAGTCTTGGAGCCAAGCAATCAAGCATTTTCCTGCACCTTGTGCTTAGCATAACGGAACATATGACAAATAAAACTTGAACGGATTGGTTCAGACACAGGCACAGGGCAATACACGCAGACCGCTCTCACCCTCAGGAGACGACACGCAGACTGCAGCAGCAGATCTGCATCTACATGGAAACATGCACGTCCCATGCTGCCCTATCTGGGCCTCTTGCATTCATAAACGTTACTTCACTGACATTGCTTCCATGAGCAGCTACTGCCGTCCCTTTCCTGCTAAAGAATGAACTACGACATGATCTAAATCTCCAAGAGTAGGAGCAGCGAGTCTCAAAGTCAAGCACTAGTAATACTGAATTGCCCTCTGGGCAGTAATTAACCAAATATTTCCTTATCTTATCACCCAAGAAATACGCAGTAAATGCATTAGGGTGGAACAGGTGCTGAGCGTTAGCAAGGTGAGCGCAGCCTCTCTGGGCTACGGGATGGATTCCCCCGTCCCCAAGACACAACACACGAAGCCCAGGGGTCTCCAGGGACATGAATACATGCAATCATCCTTAACAGTGCTCCCAAGTGTAACAGCTCAAGTGATGTAGTTATTGGATGGATAATGTAAATAAAACGCAGGAATTGCAAAATTTCTAATTCCCTGGTAGCGCTTTGGGCAGGAATTCTGCAGTCTGGTAGCCTGAAGTTAATTTTCTCTAGTCCAAATAAAAAGCAGACTATTTGTTAATGTACATTTTTGAGAAAACAATAGAAAATAAACAAGCACAACTGCAACAATCAAACAAATATTAATTTAGACCTATCAATGCACAGAAATTTTAATATGATGGTAAACCAGCCTGAGAATGATAGGCATGGTATCAGTCTGGCAGATTGATTCTGAGCTCTCAGCTGAAATGACTAAAGGAGCCAGGTCACTCGACGTTGAGGCCACAGCTTCAACATCGGCATCCTGCCTGTCCTGCTGGTCAACCTTGTCTTCTCCTCTCTTTGCTTTTGTGCGCAATCAAACCAAATATGTCGCAAAGCAGGCACAGCACTATAACATTACCATTACATGACGGATATAATAATGATAATTTATAACCAGGCTGAGCGATATGACCAAAATCTCATATCAAGATACAGGTAATTTCATATCCCATTACGTCACGATATAGCTCATTATCTGTAAATTCGATTAATAAGTACAGGTACCTGTCAACTTACATCCTACAAAGTAACATCCGATCGCGTTTTCGTCTAAGGTCCATATTAAATAATATACGCTAATCGATAAAAGCCTGAAATAGGAAGTAGGTCATCGTTGGGTGTATTGTTTTTTTTAATCACAAAGTGTTGTGACTTTATGTTTACATTATTATTTGCTTTAGAGTACTGTGTGTATATTACATATGACATACATTAAAAAATGCTGAATGAGCATGAGATTTATACCTGTACTTACCTGTTGATACACGAAAATATTTCATCCACACTTTTTCCTCCACAATTTTTGTACCCAGTCAGAAATTAAACCTCAACACTAGGGTTGAATGTCGCATAGCGATATCACACCACGATGTGAAATTTCCACAAGTAGTATTGTGATATTTAGAAAACAAAAAAGGAGATGAAATTACCCTAAATAAACTATAGCCAAATAGAAATTGTGTATGAATGTGTGTAATACTGTGCTCCAGACTTTCATTTACTTCATTATGCTTCAGTGTTACACACCATTCTTGGAAAACCATTTAAAAATAGCAGCATCAGACCATCACTGAAGAAATCAAGCGTGGATCCACAGGAACTCAGTAACTACAGACCTATCTCTAACATACCACTTTTCCCCAAAGTTCTGCAGAAGATAGTTGCTGCTCAACTTCAGTCATACATGGAGATACACAACATAGTGGACAGATTCCAGTCAGGCTCTCGTTGGGGGGACAGTTCAATGTCCAATAACTGCACTCCATCATCAGTGTCACCAGTCAAATATGAAGTACCACAGGGATCAGTTCTTGGTCCAATGTTGTTCTCTTGCTATATGGTGCCATTAGGTAACATAATGAGAAAACAACATGTTAATTATCACTCCTAATATACATTTCAGTTATGCTTAATGATAGCTCATCTATTGTCACTAACAGCTTTAATGAAGTTATGGAATATGTGAAATCCATCATTAAATGTGTAGAATACAGAGGTTCTGATGTTTGGAATGTAAGTCCGCAGATAGGTCTACTATAATCTCTGCATTTCGCTCACAACTAACTTAACCTGCAAGTTAAGCGTCACCGTAGATACAAGCCTCTCATTCAAATCGCATACAGACTCCTGCAGCTACGTAACATTTCCAAACCACAACATGGTTCCTTACTATTAGAGAGGAGTATTACATGCTTTTGTTAGACTATTGTAATGCTCCATTATCTGAGAGTACAAACTGCATAATAAACACCTTGCAGCGTATTTAAAATACAGCAGCTCAAATTGTCACCAGGAGCAGGAAGTTTGAACACAAACCCTGCTCTTAGTTCCCTGTACTGGCTTCCTGTTAGCTTAAGAGTTCTCCTACTTACATATAGGTCACTTAATGGCCTAGCTGCCTAACAGAAATACTTCAAGTTTACAAGCCACATCATCTACTCAGACCACAGAAGAGAGGCTTCCTGGTCTTTCCACATATGAATCAAGCAGGGCTTGACATTGGCACCCGCCCACCCGCCAAATGCGGGTAAAATTCGGCTGTGGCGGGTAATAACTTTAGTCTCACTAGCCACTTTGGTGGGTAGTTTATTCTTTGGTATGACAATATATTTTTGTTGTAGTTTTCTCTAAAGGCATCTGATATAATATACACATTGCAACGTAATATTACGCGCATACAACTCCCATGATACAACTTTAGAACGTGCGTTAACGTCTGTGTTAGCAGTGGTAACCTGAGGTAAGAAGCTGTAAAGTTACTCTCAACTGATAGACCTACTTGGACAGTATTATGTGGCGGCATATTACTGGTGTTTCAGACCCTGCTGGTACAATTGTAAATAAACAAGAGGAACCATATAAGAGGAAGGTAAGACAGTTTAATGAGAAATGGAAATTAGGGCGAGATTGGCTAGTTCATTGCAAAGAAAAAAAC
>JABFEB020000038.1:3603748-3626319 GCA_019775895.2 Stomatorhinus ivindoensis | reverse complement strand
CACAGCCCAGGACACAGGACCTTCTTCCTGTATTTACTGCACAGCCCAGGACACAGGACCTTCTTCCTGTATTTACTTTCTTGCTCCACAGACACATTTGACCAATAAGCAGAATGAACATTCTCATAGAGTTTGTAGTGGTGCATCGTTGATCTACTTGGATTTTTCTCTGCACACTGATTCAAACCAGAGAAACTGAATTATAGGGGTGGATACACCCTTAGAAACGGCGTAAATTATAGCTTTGTGACAGGCAGAGGATTCACAATTCATTCGTTTTGGCTGATGTTGCTAAATAAAAGAAACTGTGTATGTGTAGTGATGGGTTACAACAGTAAATATACCGGTGACGTGTTTTAGAAGATGCACAGGGCTGGTTCCTCCATTTCCTGTGATCGCTTGCCCTATTCAAGATCTGGGGCCTATTCAGGAGGCGGAACCAAAGTATTGTTTCGGATCTCAGGTACAAACCCACTTTCAGTGTGGGACAATGGGCAGTGATTAACTTGGAATCAGCCTTTGCTCATTTTGAGTAAGAACTTGGGCAGAAGTAATAAATTATATGTACTGATTTGGCTCATTTAAAGAATTCCATATTGTGTATATGAGTTGTGTGAATGTACTCTACATGTATAGAATAGGTGTAGTTTCAAAGGTATGTGACTCAGAGCTTTAAGGTAAAAACACATTAACTGGCGTTCACATTTCCAGGTGATCCATCCAGTGATTGCAGACAATGTGGGGGTTAGAGAGTTTGGGGGGAATAGGGATTATATGGGGAGGGGGGGTGATGGGCTGTCCAGGGAATACATTGTTGTCTTTCTGACATCAATCCATCCGTCCATTTTCCAACCTGCTTATCCTACTGGGTCGCGGGGGGTCCGGAGCCTATCCCGGATGCAATGGGCACGAGGCAGGGAACAACCCTGGATGGGGGGCCAGTCCATCGCAGGGCCTTTGCGGCATCATCTTTTTTATTTTATTTTTCTACTTTGTATAGATATACTTATTCACAAGTAACCTCAGCAAACACAGTCACTGACAATATGGAACTGTGACTCACTGTGTAAAATGTTGTCATGCAGGTTGCAAAGGGAGAACTCTTATTCCTCCCACCATTGTGTAACTTATCTTAATTCACCAACAATCCTATTTTTGCTTGCCACTATGTAAATATTGTTTTGATCTTCTCTTGACTTGATCTTCACTCCATTTGCCTTCTCTTCACTCTTCACTTGATCTTCATTCCATTTGCCCTTCATTCGACTTTCCTTGTATTTGACATACATTTTTCCCTGTGTCCTGTAATATTTGCCCCAATTTTTGTTATGATTTGGAAACTAATGAATGAATGTTTCCACAAACCCCCGAGTGACCTTGCTGATGTAATTACAAAAGAAACATCTTCTTCTGCTGATCTGATTGTAACTCTGTGTGTGACAGTGAATGTTTGTAACTTTGTGGATATTTGTGTGAATGAGACTGTGATGCCTTTTACACAAGACTTGAAACAGCAGTATCAGTCCAATCTGTCAAACTCCTATTGTGTGAGACAGGAAGTCCAAAATTCTTTGCAAATTTAACTATGGCCAAACTCAGACACTCAGCATATCTAATATACAGTATCATGCAAAAGTCTCAGTCAAAGAAATGGTGTTTAAATGATCTTCATGTTAGTGTAAAACTGTGATGTCTGTCCAAGCGTGTTAGCTATTTTTGCAGTTTTTTTTCTGAAATATGTGTTAGAAGTAGACCAACAAAATTCAAAGAAAAAAATGTGCAGGCATGCGCGCACAGACTCTGACAGGTTTATTTACAGTGTAAGGCAGCGCCCAACATGTGTTTTAATTTAGTGGAGTAACTATAGGCCAAGGGCAGGAAACAGATTTACACCCACTGGCTGTGAAGGCGAAGCAGAGGCCGTGTTTTTTTCAAAGAACAAGCCTCCCCCAGCTTAAGCTCTAACACCTTCCACTTACCTGCCCTGCACCAAGTCAGTCCCTGCAAACAGTGTTCAAAAACAAAAGCTAATCTGAAGAAAAAGAGTCACCCAGAACTCTTCCAGGAAAATTTCCAGTGAATAACTGGACAAAATTGTACATCTGCTCTGCCCATGTTAAATCTATCAAATTTCCCTCAGAAAATTTCTCTTTTAAAATACTTTCATTTTATTAACATTGCATTAATAATGCAGAACTCGTTAAAGCTTGAATAGTTGTTCATTTGTTTACTTTTTCAATCACAGAACTGAAACACACAACTTTAAAACCACGAGAGCATATTTGTTGACTGCAGCAAATTCTAACTTGCTTAAGGGAATGTATATCCCCTCAGACCATCTCTTTGGGGAATTTGGGGAATTTATAGCCTTTCTATATCATTTTTGACTTTTAATGGCTGCCTTTCAGTCCTTACCCGGTCAGGGGTTACACACACATGGTAACTCCTCGGCTGCTAGTAGAAGCTCATATCTGCCACTGGGTGGCGATGGAGAGGCTATACTGCAGGCATGTAGCCATGAGGCCCTACCAGGTGGCTGAATCTCCACCAGCTGCTTAGTGAGCTCTTGCCGTTGGCTTACAGAGACCTATGCAGGCAAGGAGAGCTTCCTATACCAGGACTCAATCAGCACCAGTCACCTAACAGACACTATTTCACTGGAACAATTAAGGTCAAGCTGCTCATAACAGGGCACTGCAGTACAGTCCTGACTGGTGCTTGAGTCTATGTGCTGAATTTCACTAACTGCTGCCCCAGCATCAAGATAGAAAGCATCACAAAACACATCTCACTACAGACCTTTGATAGGAGGCTGGTTGTCAGACAGAAGGAGAAAATGCAGTGGACAAAAGGAAGGCATGAGAAACGAGGGAAAAGTAAAGTGACAAGTCGAGGAAGATCCGCAGAGCCCACTGCTCACCACAGCCGAATCGCAGAAGGCAGGCCTAACCAGTGTATTACTGGGAACATGCCAGGCCAGAGAGAGGATTCTGAAGCAAAAGGCTGAGAAAAAAGGCATGGATGGATGGATGGGGGGAGGGCTGGAGAATTAATTTAGTGTCTCTGAGAAATTACTGCTGGGAAAATATGTTTGGAAGCCTGCTGATGATGAGTAAGAGGTTAATGCTCCGTGCGAACTGAAAGCTCGCATTTGGATGATCAGTCATGTGGGTCCATTCAAGTGACTTCACTGGAGCTGATGTGGAGTTGAACAAAGTTCACATTTTTTGAATATTTACTAATTACATCTACACTTACCTTGTTAGATCGTCAAACTCTTAGGTGCCATCATGTTAAAAAGGTTGCTAAATAAAAATGAACTGATTGATTATTAATGGGAGTGTTGCACTCTTACTCCTGCTCTGTGCCGTCTTCACTCTGTGCAGGTAGTATTAACCGCGCAGGTGCCATCCCAGCATTACTGCAGACCCCCACTGTGATCCAGCCCCATGTGGAGATAAAGCCGTTCCTGCAGATCCCCATGGAAGCCCTACCACCCACTCCCAGTCTCAGGCTCTTCCACAACTTCAGCATGGTGAGTGCTCAGGTCCAGCCGTAGCTCATGAAGGGCTGTTCTTCAATATGCGTACTTCACCATTCTCGTGTTCTCGCGTACCCATGTGATGTCATCTTCCGTTGCCAAAATTCATCGGTTGCATCCTGACCCAACGATTCATTGTGTCCCGAGTTCATTCTTGGGAGACAAGTTAACAAGACTGCTTCTGCCAGTACGATCTTGGTGTTCTTGGTATTGAGAAACACCTCAGGTTTTTGTCTACTGCCATCAAGTAAATAAATTAATGTAATTATTATGTTTGTTTATCCAGTGTAATTGAACCTTCTGTCTCAGTTGTTGCAAGGTTGTTTGCAGTTTAAAGATACCTGGCTGTTTTGTAGTATCTGTCACCGGGAGGTTATTTTTTGGCATAACTTCATGGTCCACTGCAGCTAGAGTTTAGTTTTGTTGATACTTGGCTAATTAGAAAATTGACTATTTATCTTGACCAGTGAACCATTTCATATTATAGGTGAAAACCTGGAACACAGTGCATGGTACGCCATGGAATGCATTCCAGCTCAGTGCAGTGTTCATATATACACACAAATAATTCACCTTTGCTATGGATCAAAGTGAAATTACATAAACAACATTTAGTACATTTACATCACAAATGATCTTAATCCCAATTTGCACAGCATTGGACATGTTCCCTTGGCAGAGGGTGTAAAAACTACAGCACAGATTTGCTTTGAAACTACTAAAAACTAGCTTAAGCTACCAGAAAGCAGTAGCAACCCACCCACCCAAAGGCTGATATCCCAAAATCAGGGGAACACTAACACTCAGGGTATAAGTGCACTGAGCCCCACGATACAGATGTAACTTAAGCTGAACACCCAACGCATGGTCTCATTAATACTAGAATATTGATTATTTGAAGGATTTCGCATTAAAGTCATTTGCTGTAGTTGTACGAGCTTCCAGTAGATGGGGATGTTGCAGAAACAATGAGGACAGACCAAGGCTTATATTGAACCTGCTCTGTTCATCACATGCAACCTTACAGTAAACATCTAACAACTGAACGAGTAATTATATTCAAGATTAGCATATATAAACAATGTTATTATTTGTCAATTCTATAAAACAAAGAATGGGTTTTTAAATGTTAGCAGAGCACATGTATATAATTTAACAGTTACGCTATCAATGTATCATATATATTGATATTCGTACCTTAAAAGTGTTCCATTGAAATACAGTGTGTAAAACAAATAAACAATGGCTTTGGTAACGTGTGAGGTTCACACCTGGCTACGTGGCTGATCAGGAACAAACAAATTCGAGGGGGATTCAGACCCGTAATTTTATGCCCTGGCTACATGCCTATTTGGGATGCAGTGATGTAAACCTGGGCCCCGATTCACAAAGAATTTTATCTTATCACTAAGAGTATGTCTAAATCACACTAAACGTCTTTAACTACGAGTTTTTCCCTAAAATCAATTTGGCTGAGAGCAACTTTTAGTTAGGAAAGAGTCAAAGCCTAACCTAAGAGTGAGACTTTGTCGCTTTGGCTGACATCAGCTCTGATGCACAAGCTGCCTGCAATAACCGCAGGGATTGGTGAATAAGAGGCCAGTTAGTGCTGGTGAAAATGTACGCACAATATCCCATAAACACAAATACAGTGGAAACTGCTTATGGTGATCATGGTTATAGTGATCAACCACATATATGGATCAAAAAACTTGGGACCGAATCATTCCTGTACAAATACGGGTTAATTTGCTTATAGTAATCAAGTAGTCCGCTTACCGTGTTCATTTTTGGTCATTTTAAACTTTACTTTGATTGCCATACATTGCCTTGTGGTAGCTCATCTGCTTCTTACCAGCTACCTGATGCATACATGGAAAACCTGATGGGAAAAAGAAAGTCATTTCCTCTCAATAACAAATATAGACTGATCAAAACTTATGATAAGCTACTAAAACCAAACCAACTAGATGCAGCAGCAAAACTACAGTATATTTTGTGTACAGTACTGTATTTTGGCGTATTTGAATTATCTGCTGGTCTGGTACCTTCTGATTGGTAGCATGCTAATGTAATGCCCATATTCAAAAAAGGAGTTAGACGTAATCCAGCAAACTATAGGGAAAACTATCAGTTTAACTTGCATAACTAGAGAAAAGTAATGGAAGCTATAATCCAAGTGAAAATGGTAGATTACCTGAATTCAAATTACATTCCTCAGAGATAACTCTGAGCTATGAGTTCAGTTGTCCCCAAATGAGTTTGATGGGCAGAATGGCCTCCTCTCGTTTGTAAATTTCTTATGTTCTTATACACAGTACTGTAATTTGAAAAGCACTTGATATACCGATGTACTGTATTTTGAACGAGTCAATAAAATTAAGTAAATAGCGACGCTGTCCATTTAATTATATATCCATGTAATAAATATCCTCCTGAGACCCCACCCATTCATTTATGTCCATAGTAGTGAACATGTTGTTTTCGCATCTATCTTTCCACTGATTTAAGGAAACATATTTATTCCTGTTGTAGACTAAAGAGGACATGCTGTGAAATAAAAAATAAAAATAAATTTGACAAAATCTAAATTTTAACATGTCATTTCCTCCAAAGACAAATAACCTATAATTGAAGGACACTTTTTTCCTTGGGTCTCAGGAGAATATACAAATGTCAATTAGATGGCAATCTGATATAACGAAAACGGAAAAAAGAAAAAAAATCGACTATAATGATCACTATAATCAGTTTCCGGTGAGTGTGACTGGGTTGTTTTGGTTTGTTTAAGTTGTTATTGCATCCCTCACACATGCACAATAATCTTTATTCCCTCCCGACTGAGGTGGTGTCCTTTAAGTAATTCAGCGTTCGTTTAATGTTTCCAAGACAATGGTACGTGGATTGATAGCAGCCATTTTGCAACTGTTTCTGAATCGGTCTTATTGTCTTCGGAATCCTCTCAACTGCATTTTACCAGATTTAGGTGCTACTCTTTGCACTAAGGGGCTTTGTGAATTGCTCTTAGTCAAAAAAATGAGGAGTCCTACATTTAGGACTGAAGTGCCCGGTATTTGTAGGAGTTTCTCCTAAATAGGCAAGTTAGGAGCTACTTTTAGCCTTATGGTGCTTTGTGAATACAGATCCTGGCAAATCAAAATCTTTCAATGCAAGCTGAAGCAGGACAGGGTTTTTCTTTGGTGTAAAGGCTGCAATGGTAGTTGAGATCCATCCAAGAACCGATTATTGTTGGGGTAATATTATTGACGCACCTCTTCAGTGTTGCTTGGAAGGTAAATGAAGTACCTCTAAATTGGATAAACAGTGGAAGTGGTCCCCATATCTTGCAACAGTAGGCAGATCGGACTTCTAGGTCTGCCAGTTACTGGAAAGGAGTTTTTTGCCTGATAACTGAACAGAAGGTTCACCAGGAACAGTACAGATTCTGTCTGAATTCTGGCCACAGAGCAATGGTCTAACTTATTTCCCTCCCATGACTATATGACGGTTCGTGAGAATATATCAGCACGGTCGCATGTGTCTTTGGATTTGGAAAAGGTGTACGACTACATGCCCCAGTGCATGCTGGGGGAGGTGCTGCAGGAATTTGAGGCATTGGGGGAAGCTTCTGCATGCTACCTGCTCCCTGTATGAATGCAGTAAATGTTGTGTCTGCATATCTAACACATATCTGATCTGGTTTCCACTCCAGATAATAGTTTTCATGGACAGGATATCAGGGTGCAGCCGTGACTGGAAAGGTAACCAGTATGGAGGTAGAAGTGACGTCCCGTGCTATTTGTAAATAATGCTTTTGGCCTCATTTGACCAGGACCCCTATAGCACGTACTCAAATTATTTGATGCTGAGGATAAAATGACAGGGATGAGGATCAGCACCTGCAAATCTGAAGTTTTGCTGCATTCTAAAAAAAAAAAAAGTAAATTACTCCTGTTAGATGAGTGCAGTTTTCAGGTCTTCTGTAGGGAACTCAAATTTAGGAGAGTTGAGAGGAGTTAGCTGGAAGACTGGGCATCTTATAAGGAAGTTACCTGGATGGGTTCAAATAGAACAGTTTCAGGTCCATCCCACTGGTTGGAGAGAAGATCCAGGCCGGGCGGGAGGGATTATATTTCCAAGATGGCTGGAGAATGTCTAGGGATCCCCCCTGTGGCCATGAAAAATTGCGTCTGGTTTGACCTGTTGCCACCATGACCCTCATCAGGAGAAGCTATGGGAAAAAGAGATAAATGGTATGCATTGATTTAGGCAGTGTGGACAAACCTCTACCCTGTAAGTCTGATGCTAATGCTACTGCAATGGCAGATGAACACCAGAAAAGTGACAGAAAGATAGGACATGTAGGTATGCATATTAATGAGTCTCAAATCTAATGTCCTGGGCTCTCATTTCATTATCATTCTTGGGGGTTGATACATCATAATGTTTCAGTATCAGATTGCCTGGATGTACCCTGGCGTGCAGCTCTGCTTGCTAAGAATACTGTTGTTAGTCTCTTGAGAGCAGCATATTATGAGGCTGCAGGCCCAAAGGAAGTGAGTGTAACTGTATCAGCAACAGGCCCGAAGCCTCCGACAAGCCTCACATAACAGCACTGTGCTCCTCAAGCTCTCTGTGTTTAAAGACTCTCAGAGGTCCCTCTGTTTATAAAGCTGACTTGGTAAGCAGGTCCACACGTGTCGTTTCAGTAAACTTGCCACCACTACATCCCTCTTGAAAGACTCTGTGGCTGACCGCAGAGACTTTGTTCTGCCTTTCTCTCCCGTCCTGTTTGGAATTTCGATTCTCAGTTCCAACGAGACGTGCACAGAGTACAATATGAGTGTCTCCTACGGAGTAGGCAATGATGGTGGAGAATAAAACCAAATTCCTAGCAAGTGTGACTTTTCATTATGAAGTGTATACTAAAAAATGTAGGTGTTCAAATGGTAATACCTTTTTTTCTCCAGTTTGGTTCAATATCACACAGTTCTGTCTGCCTTCATGTAGTATTGTTTGATGTAAATTATCGTCTGTTTATTTAAATTGTCTCTTCCTATTATGACGCATTTCAAGACAGTTCAAAGAGAACATCTCATGAAAATATGTTTTAACAGAGCTGAAGGGTGTGTTTATTTACACAGAGTAAGCTGCCAGGATTTTCTCACATTGCCTCTCTACAGTTTCAGGTCTGATTTTAAGCTTTTACTGAAACTCTTCAAAGGCACAGAGATCGGAATTCTTGTCATGTTGATGTGCTACATTTCCTTGAATCGCTGTGCTCTCTGCCTTCCCGTTTTCCGTTAAAAGATTTGGCCCCTGATTCACTTGGCTAGGGATGCAGAGGGGATGGGGGGGCGGGTCAGCAGATACAGACATTATTATACTTACCAAGGGACAGAAAACGATCTCAGGGAGGGTGTGGCAAGTACAGCGGGGGAGAGAGAGGTGAAATTTGCACAATAAGCCTGTAGCAGCTGGATGATGTGTTTGTGACGGTGAGAGAGGAGGGAAGACAGGCCGAGGGCGGGAGAGGCAGGGAGTTGAACAGGAACATTAATCAGACTGAAGAAGGGATCAGAAAGACACGTGAGATACTCTTTATTTAGATCGTGAATGAGAAAAGTTCGCTGCTGAGATTGAAAAGATGTGCTTTGGTCACACTGACCGCACATCATACTGAAAGAGGGTAATTAGAGACTAGGATGCATACTGAGAAAGTGGGTGTATTTGGAGAGGAGGATTTATAAATGTGCGACCAAATAGTGGCCAAGTTGAGAGGACGCTACGATATTGAAGGCTGGGTTGTCGGAGGCAGCGAGAGAGATATAAACAGGCTGTTTTTCATACACAACGAGGAAAGGATCACATAGACACACCAAAGGCTGAGGCAGCTCAGAGCCACAGCCGGCAGCGGTGAGAAAGGGTGAGTACAAACGCAGTGAGGTGGATGGCAATGGCAGCAAAAACAACACGGCGTTTGAAGCTGTTTGAAGCTGAAATGCAAATGTTCAGCTGCCATTCCAGAACTGCTGACAATTTCAAGGCTTCATAAGTTTTCTAGCCTCAGAGTTAAGTAGGTGAGACCAAATGCAATATGTATATGAATAGTATTTTGGGTAACTAATTTACTTTAGGAGCACAAATAATGTACTAGTACAGTCTAACTTAATGCATTAATTACCTAGATGCTAAGTGTACTGACCTCATGTTCGTTCATCATTAATCAGTCATAACTGTTCATGCATTTCATGTAGTTATTATATTTCTTCATGATTTGTACTTGAATAGTAATTGAGGTACTTGTGCCCACTTAAGTAAAGTACTCATATTACCTAATATGTCTTGTTTAGATCCTGCAACAAACAGCATTGATGATCATATACAGTACCTCTTGTCTCCATGGTTCTGCAGTCAGGCTACAAGTACCAAACTTTTAATCTAATTTGAAAAGACAAGCTCCTGTTATTGTGAAATGAGTGGCTTTTGTTGGAATGAAAAAAACTGTTTGGGCTGGGGTTGTGGTTCATGGGCTGAATTCCACTTTGTTTTTTGTTTTTCTATGATTCTGGCAAGAGGCAGTTATTACAGCTGTTGTTTATGCCTCAAAAGGCATGTAATCACAATGGCTTTTTAAAATCTTTTTGCCTGTTCAGCCTGCTGGAACTGAACCGGGCAAGAAGAAGTGTGGGCTTACTTAATGTATTAATGTATTAATGTGATCGCTCGCGTTCTCTGAGGATCGTCAGCACCACACAGTTGGGCTTCGATGCGGAGCGGCAGCCTTAACTAAAAATAAATAGATAAAAGCGATCCAGTGTCGCTTCAAAAAGCTGAAGACTTTCAAATAATTCAGTTCAAATGGAGCCTCCCAAATTACAATGGTCACAAATTTTTTGGCGTGCAGCTGGCTTGTTTGCTTAGGCCTAGTATGTATGAAGCTCATTTGTTATTAACTTGGGGGAAGGACTGCAGGGGCTGTGAGGAGCCAAAGCCGTCACCAAACAGACGGTGCATGTCTGCACCAAAGCAGGCTGTGCCCCTGTCAGCCGGACGGGCTCATTGTGCCTTTTCTCAAGCAGCATGAGAGCTCCCTGCTTAGCATCTCTTTGCTGATTTTTAGACCCATTCAGTTTGACTTACAAATAGCCATTTTAGGCCTCTGCCCTCTTTCTTTCACAGGCCACTATAACCAGAAACGAGGCTGCTTCTTGGCTATAGCAATAACTTCATTCACTTCTTCTTCTTGCTGTTGTCTAATGTCACGATAACTGTTAAGCTTTTTGTTATCGCTATAAGTCATTTATTCATCCTATCTTGCTCTCCGTGAGACACAGACACGGGAAAAGCACATTTCTGGGGTCACAGTACAGAGTCCACTAGTGTCCAGTGGCTGTAAAGCCAATAGCTGTAAGAGCCTTATTGCTTACAGGCCCGACAGCGGCACCAGTGTCGCTCAGCACGTTCAAACTGGTGAATTTTTAACCACGGGCTCCCACTGATGCACACACCACTCCTTCTTATTATATTGTTATATTACTGTATTAAATTACTGTATTATATATATATATATATTCAAAATTGTAACACTTAATAAAAAGCAAATGTGCAGAAGATATGTGTAGATATGTTAAACACTGCCTGTCAATTGACTTTTGTTATGAAACCAATTAAACCAGTTTTGTGTTATGAAACTATAGTTTACAGCATTTATACAGAATTCAGCAAGTGTCCCAAGACCTTCTTTGAGGTCTGTCCACACACACACACAATCATTTCTTTTTGGGGCCCACTCATTCATTTCTACGGGAAAAATGCTAATGCTAACTATGACAACCTTAACCCCCACCCAGCCCTAACATAACCATAAGTAACCAAGCAAAATACAAGAGTTTTTGCATTTTTCTTTTTTTTCATTGCAATCACGTATTTTTATAAAATAGAGTTGTTCCATATGGTGACCAGGAAACTGGTCCACGTAAGGTAAATAAAATGGGTATTCATCACGTTGTGGGGATATTTGGTCCCCACATTGTAAGGTATACCTGGACCAGACACACACACACACACACACACACACACAGAGTATATATTAGCATTATTTTGATTTTTGTTCCTCCATAATTCATGCTTAGAAGGAAGGAAGGCCAGTATGTTCACCTTCCTTCAAAACGTTCACACCCCTCAACTGTTTCTCATTTTACACTCTTGATCTGTAAATCTTGTGCTGCTTTGGCATCACATTTGTCTGGACTAATACAGTGTGTTTAAATCACGTTATATCAAAGCACATATCACCATAGGAACATTTAAATTTTCTTCATTGAGAACATGAGACCCGCAGCAGTGCAGTGTGATGATAAGTGAAGTAGGTTCCAAACACACATGAGCTAAACATTCACTATGCGTTTGGGTGACAATAAGTTCCTTTCTGGTAGCAGACTATGGCTGATTGGCTGATAGTTGATATCCCTCTTCTTCCTCTTCAGATGGACCCTGTGCAGAAGGCTGTAATCAGCCACACGTTTGGAGTGCCATTGATGAAGGCCAAGCGACCGGTTATCTCCTGCAATGTCTGCCAGATCCGCTTCAACTCAGAGGTGAGCAGAGTGACATTCTCTGCCCGTGTACTTTTGTACATGTGTATCTTGAATATAAGTTAAATGCTACATGAGAAATTTAAGGAATAAAATGACACGGTCATCACCCTCCATGCCGTGCTGGACCTCTGATTAAGGGGCTCCGATCCAGCAAGGGCTTGGGCTCCGACCCAAAAGGTCGCCTCGCCAGAGAACCTATAAAATCCTGGGAGTGTCCAGCTGCTATTTTTACCAGCCTGAATTAAAATATGGGCTTGGGTGTGGCTGATGCGATGCAAAGCTGTAATTTTCTTCCTTGTCATGTGCAGAGCAGTGCAGGGCTTCCATGTCAGGAGGAGGTAGGGAATAAAAGAGAGGGAAAGAGTGAGTGAAAGATGGTAACGCGTCACTCCACCTGGTGTGCTGCTGGTGACTGGTCTGAGGCACCTGTCTACGATGTTCTGGATCTCCCTCCAGTTTTATCTGATTGATTTGTACTTCTCAAGTGATTCTTCACTAGATTTAGCCAAAATAATCATTGGGTCCAGGGTGTAAAAAACATTCAGAAAGTGCAGCTGCCTTAAGATCGCTGTTTTTCTGTGTTTATCTACAAAACAAAAGAGAAAAGGCAAAAATTGTTTAACAAGCACATGCTTTCTGTCTAGGTTATAATAAAGAACGTGTTTGTCCAAAGCTAGAGAGGTACTATAAAAACACATACACATAAACACCCTTAATGTACAGTAATATGAAAGGTGCCCATGTATGTCTGTTTACTATTATTATTTAGCAAAGTCTTTTATTCAAAATGACATACAATTAAGAAAGAAAGGTCAGACAGTTCCTGGAGCAATCAGAGGTTACTCAAGGACCCAGTGGTGCAATCACTTTACAAGCCACAGAATTTGAACCAGTAACCTTCAGATGACAGACACTGAGGCTTAACCCAAAGACCCACACACTATGTTTTCCTGTGCAGGCCCAGCGGGCAGTGGGGATCCAGAGTCAAAGAGTATCTGTAATCACTGCCACATGCCAGCAGTGATGCACTAAGCATTCTTCCACCCAGTTTAACTCAGAGACATCTGCTCCAGGCATGAGGGTACAGGCAACTATTCTAGCATCTTTGCCTTGTGATGCCCCATGTCTTAGTATTAAATTTCCCCTTGCACTTCCTGTTTCGAGGGTGGCATGGTGACACAGTGGTTAGTGCTGTTGTATCCTGCCTCTGGGAACTGGGCTTCATGTGTGTGGAGTTTGCATGTTCTCCCTGTGTCATCATGTGACAGCTGTGTGTCCTGTGATTTGTTGGCGCCCCTCTCCTGGGTTGATTCCTGCCTTGGATAGAATCCAGTCCCCTGTGACCAGATGGGTGGATGCACATTATTGTACCTGTATTATTTATGACAATATATTAATTTTCTATATATATGTGGATCTTTTTGTAAAACAAATGCATGGTATTGGTTTGTCAGCCCTCTCAGAAAGCTTCTTAATTATCTTTGAATATTTTAACTCACATTTTGTATTAGATGAAATTAACGAAATGTCGCCCAGTTCCAAATTCTGTAAAAATCAGCAATACATCAATAACACAACATAATAAAAACATTTACCATTGATATAATTCTATGAATGGATTGATGGTTTGATGGATTATTCTTAAAGGCAGGTTGTGGCACTTGAAAATAACACTTGACAAAACCAGATCAGTACTTACTCTCCCTGCCAGGAAGCAAAGATTACGCTTTGATCCCAGGGGCCTCATTTAACGCTGTTTTGTTTTGTTTTATTCTTTGTAGATTAACCTCAGATAAAGCACTGTGGCAGCTGGAGAGTATAGAGTTTCTGTCGTGATTTTATTATACCTCCTCTGCAGCACATCACTACGCCAGAGGTCACTTATAGGGTCATGCATTGTCCTACGATCGTGGGCTGAGGTGTGAATATTGCTCTGATTTAGTCATTTTCCTATCATTAGCTGATTTATATCTGTTAAGACAACTAACAGCAGTTTTAATACCTGCTGAAATAGAATAATCTCAGCTACTGCAATCTTCCCCCTGGTCCTTAATTAAAGAGCGATCCTATACTAATTAAGAGCTATCTCAGTATCCAGTGCCCCTGAGACCCCCAACCCTCTGTCACTTAACCAACACAATGGCTGCTTTTTGTAACTGTCATCAGAGGCATCACTCGGGCCGTTTTAGGTAGGGTGACCAGATAATCTATGTCAGGGAGGACACTTTGACCTAGAACAGGAATTATAAATTACCGTTTCAATTAAAAGGATCTGGATTTCACTGGAGCACTGAGTTCTTGCTGTGTGCTGATTGGTCAGTCTCCTACAATCATGTATGTGTCACTAATGCTAATATGAAACAGCTGGGTGAGTCTTTCAGTCAAGGAAACAAACCAGTCATAGGACAAGAAGAGTTGAACTATTTAGCTGAGCACAGGAGCCTTTTAATTTGGAAGTAGTTTGTAAAACCCGAAGTAACTCAAAGTGTCCTCCCTGACATGGATTATCTGCTCACCCTAGTTTTAGGGGGCTGTTAGTCTCCCTAAAATGTTCTTTAGTCCCGCCCCCACCCCCAAAATAAATGTACACTAATTAGTTTAAACAGTGTGTTCCCATCCACTGTCATTAAAATCACATTCCCTAGTAAAACCTTAACCCCCCTTTTCATAAATCTCTAGTGACACTCCTGTCCATGATCATTTAGGCCAAGAAAATTAGCTTATACCACAGTCATCTACCAAAACAATACACGTTATCTGTTCTTGTCTTTAGCAGTGACGACTGTGCATTTAATGAGTACGACACACAAGCATTTTTGAGTTGATTTGTTTTGCTGTTAGCCATCACACATTGCTGGCATGCCAGCTGGTTATCATTATACTGTACTATTATTATAGTAACTACACCCTCTGTCATAATGCATAGTACAGGGATTGGAGGCTGTACGATATTCCTGATTGGGGGGGGGGCATCCTGGCGGGATTGTGATCAGTTGCTTGAAATGTTCCTTGTTTGTTTGCACAACAAATGGTTGCTGTTTTATATCATCCCCAATCACCTGGTCTAGACCCTGGTGTTTACGGCACTTGCACAACACCCATACTGGTGTTACGTTTGATTCCTTTTTTAACAACGCTGGTACAGTGCTGTTTCTGCGATCCAACGTAAAGAAGATACCTGTTCCCCCGTCTGACACGGTCGTTCACTACGCAGACTACTATCCTCTGAGAACCCAGTTCCAGTTTTGTACAGGCATTTTTGGTTAATGCTGGGATGGCAGTGTGTCATCACGCCATGTTGTATCGTTTCAGCAGGAGAGTAATGATCAGTATCTCACAGCACCTTCTACACCTCACACGACATGCTGACTCAAGCCTCTAAGCATCTGCCTTTCCCCCTCGCTCACAGAGCCAAGCAGAGGCCCATTACAAGGGGAACCGGCACGCGAGGCGAGTCAAGGGCATAGAGACGTCTAAAGGTCGACCCCAGGAGACCAGCAGGACCCCCCCAGCTCCTGTCACCTCCCCATCTCCATCAGGGGCCCTGCCTGCGGCCCCTGACAGCCCAATCATCTCAGGTGAGCATGACCCCCCCAATCGGCAGAGCAGGGGACTTCAAAGCATTTTAAACTGATCTATCACCCCAGGATCTGTAAACCTCAATTTCATTTTTAACATGAAACTTCATCAGCAGTTTTTTTTTTCGTTTGCTTGAATATGTACAGCTTATTGTCAACATAACTTGTATGACTTGACCTGTGTGAAAAAAAAAAATCCTTCCCTTAATTTCTAATAGTTTTGTAGAAACAAGAACTTCAAATTATAATAAAATGCACAATCTGTTAAAGACAAAATGCAGTTGTTCCCAGAGCGTTTTTACGTGCATTTCCAAGCAAGTGTTTCGCCTCACATTCATATGGAATATTTGGCCATTTCTTCTTGGCTGTTTGTCCATCACATTCCTTTGGGCTGTAGATTCTGGAATACAGATGGTTGAAGTTTATGAGTCAATCAGCTAACTTTAATGAGAAACAGGCTGCTCCATTTACAGGGAAGTAGCACGGGAATAGCGATGGACCCAGGCCAATAATGTCAGCATGGCTTCAGCCAGTACTCAGCATCTATAAACACTGGAGAGAAGATAAATGTTAGAACCGCTCTACAGAACTAACAAAGAAGATCAGTGAGAAAAAGACCAGAGGTGGATAGTTCAGTTCCAGAGAGTAAAAATCCAGTCCAAGATTTTGGTTCAGCCAACCAGTTGAGTACTCTGCCAATGTGACTCTTTACACTCAATTGGTTGGTTAAAACAAAACAATTGGCCTGGTCACACTTGACTTACATTTATGTTTATTTATTTGTAGAGCACTTATTTGTAGAGCACTTTTAAACAAAAGGATTTGAATCCAAAGTGCTGTACAGACAATATACCATTAAAAACAACATGAAATGACAAAACAATGTAGCTAGAGCAATTTAAAACACAGTAAAAGAAACGCATAAACAAAAACACTAAGATACTTAAAAACAGTGACAACTGATAATCAAACTGAATTAAAAGCTAAGCAATGAAGGTGTGTTTTTAGAAGAGACTTAAAAACAGGCAGGCAGGGGGCCATTCTAACATTCAGTGGTAAGCCACTCCACAGTTTAGGGGCCAGGAGAGAAAAGGTCTGACCACCGCTCTGTTTTAGCCTAGACTTTCTAGTGGTCAACAAAAGCAGGTCAGCAGAGCTAGCTGGGGTATAAGGAGTAATCATGTCAGTAAGGTAACTAGGAGCAAGTCCTCTAATAGCTTTAAAGGTGAACAAGTGTTTTCTTAAAATAGAGTCCTAGGAGATGCATGTACAGAGAGAAAAGGATATGTCCCAGGATAGATCCTTGGGGGACTCCACAGTGGAGAGGTGCTGAGGAGAAGACACAGTTACCTATGCTGACAGAAAAAATTCTGTTAGGCAAGTAAAATTTAAACCACTCCAGTGTGATGTCTTTAATGCCCGCAATATGCTCCAGGCAGCAGATGAGTATGTTGTGATCAACTGTATCAAATGCTGCTGTAAGATCTAAAAGAATCAAGATAGCATGATCACCATAATCAGTGAAAATGTTCAAGAATACTGTGCCTGTCCAGATAAGATGGCAATTGTAAAAGAACAAGTTTTTCTAGAAATTTGGACAGAATTGGGAGCTTGGAAATTGGTCTGAAATTTGAGAAAACTGAGATTAAATTAGATTTTTTTTTATCAAACATTGCACAGTAGCATGTTTAAATTGCTCTGGAACAAATTCTGCAGTCAGACTAAAATTCATAATTGCTTGGATGCTTGGTCCAATAGTCTCAAAAATCTCTATAAGTTGGCAAGGTTGAACAGCATCTATCGTGCCAGCTGATAATTGCCAAATGATTTCCCCAGGAAGAGGCCTGAGACTAGGATGAAAAAAAGCTACTGCCCAGTGTACCGAGTGCAAAAAAATCTTTATTGCATCAGAATGAAAGACAGGCTAAGAAGCAGGAAGGGACCGTGCTTAGGGGACGGGAACCTTGCAATGGTAAAGGCGGTCGCCAGGTTAAGATCCATTCCCATAAGTCGGGATAATAATAACACAGTAATATTATTATGCAGTAATATTACAAATAACTACATGTGATATTGCACTTTACCTCGAGCCGACAAACCGCTGATGTCCAATGTTTTCATGAGCATCACAAAATAGTGTACACGTTCATTGTTATGAACCATTATATGTAACCTACATTTTAGTATAATTGGCTTCATGGCACTCTGTTCATATGTATGAGCTGTCCATACGCCAGATGTTCTTAACCTAGGGACTGCCTGTATTTAATAATGCATGATGTACATATAGTATGTACTGTATGAAGTTGTATTCAGGTCAGCACTGGGAGATAAGTAAAAAAAAAAATTTAAGTGGTCTGGAACGTCTTGTCACCTGTGAGGTCAGAACACCCCTCTGTCCACCACCCATCCTCTCTATGTCAAGTATTAGTTCCAGTTTGAAAGGTTTTGAGCTGCTCTTAACAAACCCTTGAGCGACATAGAGTAGTGATGCTAAGATCATAATGATTTTCAGGAAAAGGTTACACGTTCATCTTGGCATGTGCTCGTGGAAAACGTTAGTGAACACTGAAAGAACCTCTGAAAATAGGAGATATCTGAGAAAGTCAATCAAATCAAAACGTGAGAGAATCATGAAAAATGAGAAACGTGAAAAGGATTCAGGTTTAGATTCAGTGTTGTGGCACATCTTAAGGAGATACTTAACCTAACCAACAGGCAGATTTAAACATGAAATGTTCTTTGAAAGGTATTCTCCATAGGCGTGCTCTGAAGAATACATATTCCTGCGAAAACCAATAGCTTTAAAAGCCAAATTACTCTTGGTGATGAGATGAATCTCATTACTAATTACCTTATATGGTGATATGGTACAGGGGGTGTTGGATTATCATCAGTTTACCAGGTTCACTCTAATCCAGCTCTATTTTTACCATATTTTCGGTTTATAACATTAAAAATAAGAAATTACAGAAAGTCTGCAGTATATATAAAAAGAGCCTTCAATGGGCAGTGAGAAGTAGTGTGCTTTGGCCTGAACGTGACATCAGACATAAGGGAGGGGACATCATTTCCTGTACGATGGTTTTCACTACCACTGCCTCTACTCCCTTGTTACTCGTTCATGTATTTAATAAAGCTTGCTGTTTTGACATTTTCCTGTGTTTCTGGTCTCCAAAACAAAACCCTGACTTGATCTGTAGGAGTTTCCAGCTGCTCTGGTGGGGGGGGTGAGGGGTGATGGGAGTCTGTGTGGGTGGGGGGGCAGCTTTGGCTACAGTTCAACAAGCTTTGGATTCGCTGGGAGTGACGGGCCTTGCGTTTCATATGGAGACAGGCAGAGTTAGGCCTTGTGCTTCATGCTGGGCAACGCAGTTCAGCTTTTGCCTGTAGCACGTTTAATGTTTGCTGATTTACTCACAATGTTTGTCTAATATATCTGAGACAAAACACTTCAGTCAACACACCAGTGCTGGGTGTGCCAGCTTTTTACAGTCACTGGCTGCACAAAACACAAGATGTTCTGTTTTACATATTACATGTAATATGTCTATATATAGAATTTGATCAATTAAACAATGCATGATGAGATGTCTACATAATAATGTAAACCAGATCTATTACTCAAAAATAACAAACAGTTCTGTGCTTTTAACATATCTCTGTGTGTGTCTGTGTAGCTTTACAAATGTTCAGTTTTATATATACAGGCTTTCATTACATTGGCTTTGTTGTGGCTGCTTGATTGATGGAGCCACTTTATTGGATTAAAATGTGTTTTAGAATTGGTGAAAACAAAACATGCTGTGACTGTAGGCTAAACATTTTATTTATATAAGCTTCACTTCATTTTATGGATTATAGTAATAAATTAACATGGTGTGCAGCATTTTAGTCATGTAAAACCAAGAGTGAAATTGTGTCAGGCAGCTGAGTTTTTAAACAATTATAAACCAACTCTGTCCTTCTCGCTTTTTCTCCTCACTGATATTCTTGTGGTGTACTGTAGGTTTTTTAATAAAGATAAAAATATACAGGCAGTCCTCAGGTTAAGAAGGTCTGGCTTACGGAATATTCTTACTTACAAACGGACTGCCATATAACCTATAGTAAATTTGGGTAAAATACAATGGTTCGTAATAATGAGAATACGCACAACTGTAATAATGGGAATACGCACTATTGTAATAACGAGCATATGCACTACTGTAGTAACGAGCATATGCACTACTGTAATAACGAGCATACGCACTACTGTAATAACGAGTATATGCACTACTGTAATAACGAGCATATGCACTACTGTAATAACGAGCATACGCACTACTGTAATAATGGGAATATGCACTACTGTAATAATGAGTATATGCACTACTGTAATAACGAGCATATGCACTACTGTAATAACGAGCATATGCACTACTGTGATAATGAGAATACACACTACTGTAATAATAACGAGCATATGTAGTACTGTAATGACAAGCATATGCACTACTGTAATAATGGGAATACGCACTACTATAATAACGAGCATATGCACTACTGTAATAATGGGAATACGCACTACTGTAACAAGTATATGCAGTACTGTAATGACGAGCATATGCACTACTGTAATAATGTGCATACGCACTACTGTAATAACAAGCATATGCACTACTGTAATAATGAGCATACGCACTACTGTAATAATGAGAATATGCACTACTGTGATAACGAGCATATGCACTACTGTGATAACGAGCATATGTACTACTGTAATAATGGGAATACAGACTACTGTAATAATTAGCATATGCACTCGATTCATCCCTCTTCACGCCATTCTTCCTGGTAAGCGTCACAGTTTCCAC
The DNA here is from genome assembly GCA_019775895.2 of Stomatorhinus ivindoensis. Classification (NCBI taxonomy): domain Eukaryota; kingdom Metazoa; phylum Chordata; class Actinopteri; order Osteoglossiformes; family Mormyridae; genus Stomatorhinus; species Stomatorhinus ivindoensis. Next base: position 3,605,744 of record JABFEB020000038.1, on the reverse strand, counting down.
CAAAATTATGTGCATTAAATGGTCTGAGTCATATACTTTTATAATTTCAAACAATTCATTTAATACAATTTTGAGTTTTTTAGAGTTGTTGTACACCAAAGTATCAAATAGAGCTCCTCCCTTCATCCCTAAGATTTTCTTTAACTGAGGTACAAGTGCTCAGTGATGGATAATAAAATGTGGGTGTATAACCTAAATGTGGGTGTATAACCTAAACATGGGTATATAACTTGAGGCCCCAGGATTCACCTTTCAAACCTTGTTTAAATAGGCAAACCCAACTCTCTTTGATGACTCCCAATAAGGTCACTCCAATCTGCGAAGGATGTTAGTCCACTGCAATGAAACAGCGTGGATGAAGTCCAGCAAAGGACTGTATGACTAAGGCTGCGTGCTTTTTGCCCCACTGTATGTCAGGATAGCAGGATATGCTCTATAATAAGTGTTTCTGCTGAAACATGAGACCAGCATACATTGGGTGTCCATTAATTCTTATCTTTAACTGCAAATGGTACATTGATTTGACTTTCCAGATCAGTTTTTTCCCAATCCAGTCCTCTGGGACACACATTCAGTCCATGTTTTTGCTCCCTCCAAGCTCCCCGCCAAAAAGTCCACATTTTTGCTCCCCCCTAGGATTGGGAAACACTGCTGTAGATTTTAACCTTTTCCTTCGCCTTTTCTAAATGACATTACACTACATTGTACCTGTCCACCCTTTCTTTTGACAAGTCAGGCACATTGATTATCATGTAATATTCAAGTAAGCTTGAGTCATTGAAATTACAGCAGCAAGATGTTCAGCTGAAAAATATTTGATGTTCTATTAAGCTGTGATTCTACAATACCGTGTACAGTGACATACAAATTAGTCAGATACGGTGGGATAATAGTTAAATCAAAAAATACACTGCTGTATGGTTCCTGAGGTGACTTTAGGAGAGGTTTATAAATGGCTCTTAAATGCCTGACACACTTTGACAGATAATATAACTTTACATCAGTATGAAGATCATTTAAACATCATTTTCTAGAATGCCCAGACACATAGAAGCAGGCATAGAGGCAGAGAGCCCCCCAGCCTATAGAATAAACCCTGCTAGGAGTAGGTCGCTCTTTTCATTACAGCTGATGCAATTCCTATCTGATTAAGCAAAACTGCCAACAATTATGTGTAACTGGTCTGTCAAAGTTTTGTCAAATGTGTCCACAGGAGGTAATGTCAACTTTAATGGTTTCAGTACTATACAGCACTATTTGCCAGTGTCAGTTGTTTTGTGTGGACTAAATTGTAATCATTGGGCAGGCAGCTATTAATAATCATATAAAACGAGTGCACATGAGCCCATCCATCCATCCATCGTCCATTGCTTATCTGGGTGGGGTTACATCGGCAGCAGTCTGAGCAGGGATGCCTAGACCTCCCTCTCCCCGGGGCCTCCTCCCGGTTGGACACGCCCAAGCGCCTCCCCAGGGAGGGACTCAGAAGGCACCCTAAGCAGATGTCTGAAACATTCAGAAATATTCTTTGTCTATAGGTGAATCGCTAGATGGTGTGTTTCAGATGTTTTTTGTCTGTCTCTCTTTTGTGTTTCAGAGAAATCCTCTCCCCTCCCATCATTACCTGGGGCAGATTCTCTCCCCTACCCCCTACCTCCGCCTACCCCTCTCAGCCCAGATCCTCCTGTGCTCCAGCTCTCTGCGCACCTGAACCCTTCTGCTAAGCCACTGTCGCCGTGCTCATCCTCCCCTCCCACTGGCTGCGGCAGCACTCGCTCTGACCAGCCGGCCCCGCGCCCTGCCGGGGGCCCTGAGTCTGAGGAGGACAAGGCCAAGAAACTGCTGTACTGCTCGCTGTGCAAGGTGGCCGTCAACTCACTCTCCCAGCTGGAGGCGCACAATAAGGGTGAGCTCACATTCACAATAAGGGTGAGCTCACATTCACAATAAGGGTGAGCTCACATTCACAATAAGGGTGAGCTCACATTCACAATAA
>JABFEB020000038.1:3591723-3603648 GCA_019775895.2 Stomatorhinus ivindoensis | reverse complement strand
GGGTAAAGTCGAAAAATAACATGGACCATCATAATATGAGGAATATCTATCTGTATGTCAGTAAAAATTACGGTACTGACCGATATTCTTTAAAAATCACTTAGTCGATATTTAAACTGTATCAATATTCAAAATAAGGCTAAACAGAGCTAAAGACAAACTGTTACAATAATGGAGAGGATTGCATGGGATTTTGTTGATTCATTTACCATTTAGAATATGTTACAATGTTTCCTCACCAGTAACCGTAAGACTTCATAGGCACATATCTGTAAAGAGCAAACCGCAAAATATGTAAGATTTGACCCTCACCATTCATTTTGAAATATTTTTCAACTTGGCCACTTGGATGGAAAGTGCTGGTCTTTTTACTGCCGGAGTTGACGGTTTGCTTCTTGAACAGATGGACACTGCTACAGCGAAACTGATAATGCTGTTAGAAACATATATTTTTAAGGCTATGCTCTAGGGCTGAGGTATGGAACTGGCATCTGGAATGAAATGTAAACCAGACTATGTAATCGATTGCCAATTCACCCCCCCCCCCACACACACACCAGGCTGGTGGAATCTACCAATGACTCCTAAAACTACGCTAAAATTAAAAGCAGGAATAGAAACTGAAATTCAGTAAGAATACAAACTGAAATAAAAATGGTTAATAAAGGTAAAAACCAATCTGAAAAAGAAACAAAATAGTAAAGCACTTGTGGACGCTTGTATGCCGCTCTCTCCACTGATATACAGTGGGGCAAAAAGCACGCAGCCTTAGTCATACAGTCCTTTGCTGGACTTCATCCACGCTGTTTCATTGCAGTGGACTAACATGCTAACACAAATGGCTGCTCTGGCAAAGCTACAACTTGTTCATTTATAGGAATAGCCCTGAAAGTGCTTCAGAAGACAGTCCCAATTTATGACAGTCGTTCATTTTGCACACTTTTTTTGCCTGGATGGACCAGGGTTCCCGGACTCTGGGATCCCCCAGGATCACACAACCCTGCACTGGAAAAGAGGTCACAGAAATAGATGGATGGAAGACTTGTTTCAGTTCTGCACTCTGGCCTGGCAATTTATGCAGAACACTCTACAAAAATCAGCTGAACTGAAGCTGAATTGAACCAAATGGCTATGGGCCCCTTCACCTAAAGCCAGGAACTGTCCCTGCCAAATTCTGTCTTCTTGCATCCTTATCTTCTTTGAATTAAATGACATCCAGATAAGCAGTATCATTCCAGCCTGGGAATTTTTAAGACAGCCATTTAAATGGAATTATGAGACTATTTGACCACAGAATTAAGCATGTGCGAAAAGGCAGAAGCCAGGGATACGTTTTGTCATTGCGGCATCACAGGAATCAGTATTTCCTGGATCCCCTGGACAGCAGCTCTTTAACATGTGCAGATATGTGCCAGGGGGGGTCTGGGGGTCTGGTGTGTAACCATGGCAGTAGCCAGAAGTGGCAGCCTTGAGATCCCTCATCTACAGCCACCTCAGTATACGCTCTCACCTGAGTGCCATCACCATCTCTCTGATGCACCAAGTAATGACTGATAACTGAGGATTGGTCTGCTAACAGAGCTGCAGAACAATGGTTCACATTTGGAATGCTACAGAAATTTATTTTTGAATTATCTCAGGGTGTCAATTTACTCTACAACCTGTTGTGGCAAGCAAAATAAATTATGACTCAAGGTGTAACCCTCTGGATGTGAGGCCCAAAGCACTAACCAAAGGAGCACACAAAAACTGGATAAACACATGTGATCATCCATCTTCAAGAAGACATAACATAATCACTCTGCTGCTTAGCCCATACTCACCAATTACCAGAGGCGTTCTGATGGAAACTAGTATGTGTGCTTGATTTGGAAATCAGAGGAAGCTCACAATATCCTGTGGGAATCGGTCAAAGAGTCAGAAATAAATCTTAAACTCTACAGACAATCAAGGATAGTAGGAAAGAGAGACAGGGACAACACAGTGAGAGAGAAACCAAGAAAGGATTATGGGTGAGAGTTAAACAGATTCACGGGGGAATAAAGAATGAAATTTAAAAGAAGGGAAATTAAGAGACATAAAACATTTTTCAAGAAAACATTTTACTGCTTGGTTTTCCTACAAAATGATAACCATTCATTCATTTGATAAACACTACAGGTGCATTGTGTGTGTGCTGCTTAGTGTGACTGCAATAAGCCTAACTCATCAGACTGCGAGGTAACTGACATAGGACAGCACAGGCACATACAGCAGACAGGCATGCATACAGCAGACAGGCACACATACAGCAGACAGGCACACACACAGCAGAAAGCCACATATAGCAGACAGACACATACAGCAGACAGGCACAGATACAGCAGACAGGCACAGAAACAGCAGACAGGCATACATACAGCAGACAGGCACATACAGCAGACAGGCAGACATACAGCAGAGGTGGAATTCAACCCTTGAGGTCAGGGAACTGTGAGCTATACTGGCTACTCACTGTCATATTGCAGGTATTAGGAATGTCTACGTTTAGTTTAACAATTTATTTATCCATGACCGAAATCACTGCTTCTGTGCCCGTCCGGATTCATCATTATGTTTGTCAGGGTTTTCATATAATGGCAGCTGTGGATTCTGGAGAAATTACTGGAATTTTTTATTTATTAACAGCACGAACAAAACATCCCAACAATCTTGTGAACCATGCAACTGCTTATGATCTAAAGTAAAATAATTATTTGAAGGTCACCCTTTGATTCCCCTGTGGCTCTCAACTAGTCCGGGAAGTCACTGTGGAGAAACTAACTCTGAAAAAGGACAAAGGGAAGTATAGCCCATTACTGTAATGGGAATATTGTTTATCTTAAAATCAGCATGGTAACAATAAACATCCCATGGCATCCTTGTTCAACCCCTGAGTTTAAGCTAAGAGCAACTGTTTTGATGCAACAGAGCACTGTGTCCCTCTAGTGGGAAAACAAACTGCAGTTACATTGTTGTGTTCATAGTTCATACTGCATTCCAGTACTGGCACAAATGTTCATTGTTTATGTAATTAATAATGATGGGACCTTCTCAGGGAATGAGTCCCTTAGATTGACTGAACACTCACCATCACTTCCCCGCAAAGATTCGTGCTTTAATTTCTTCCACGTGGCCTCAGAAATGTGACATCCCTCCTTGACCACGGCCTCTGATAGGCAGGGAGGCATGTGAGGGCATGCAAAACAACATATCATTGGCTGAGAAGTAAACCTGGGGCTGATTTTTTTTTCTCTTTTTATTTTTTTTTTATATTCCCTCCACCACCCCATGAACTGAATATATACTGTATGCTTATGGTGGACGATAAGAATGTGAAAAATTACTGTTTCCAGACACAGTTCGTTTGATTCAGTTCACCTAACAAATTCATTCTGATTCGTTCACCAACTCATTCTGTTGCACTTCCTGTTTGCAAAAAATAAATCTGAAACACTTGTGTACCAATATGTAAAAAATATTTTTTATGCAGTAAAACTTTACTTGACGGGGCACAAATAATATAGTGTTATGTTATTTCTTATGTATTAATTAACTACAAACTAAGTCTTAGTTACATTCTAATGTTATGTCTATTCATTATGAATGAATTGTGACACATTTTATTTCAAGCAGTTACTATATTTGTTGTTATGTATGACAATTCTGTAAAATTTTGTGAACTACTGAAGGAATAAGTCACGAATAATACAAGTTAAATACTGATCTCATACTTGTTCATCATTAATGAATCATGATTCACCTTTTATCCCAAACAAAAAACGCAGGGCAGGGAACAACACAGGATGGGGAGCCAACCCAGTACAGGACACAGTCACACACCAGTCACTCACACACACAAGACACACACACACACAAGACACACACACACACACGGGCAATTTGGTAACTCCAATTAACCTCAGCATGTATTTAGACTGTGGGGGGACTGTTTGTTACAGATTGTTACAGACTTAGATGTGAACGAATTTCTGAGATATAAAGAATAAGAAAAAATGCCTTCAGCTTGTCTATAATTTCATTTCTAACAATTTGTACCAAGTGACTGAATAGTCTTGTTGTATTTGTTTAAGAAGCCTTCAGTTTAGCAATTCATAAATGCGTAAAATATATGTACAGTGTGCCGAGTGTGTTTATGTCAGCCTCTCATGCGAGTGATCTCACAGTGATCTTTGTATCCCACATTTCTCGCATCATTTTGCTTTGCTCCATTCGCGTGATTGCTTCCCTCGTCAATGAGACCAAAGAATTTGATGTGGTTTTTCCAGACCGTGGAGTCCCTAAATCCCTCAATATGGAAGCGTAGACTGTAATGCCACCAATACGGGATCATGGAGAGTCTATAATAGTGCTGGTGACTACAAGATGGAGTGTTTGGAGAAGCTGAATTATAGCATAGATTAACGTGCAAATGGGGAAGGGAGGTCTTTACCCATGTGTTGCTGTGGTGATTTGTTTTATTCACGTCAATCTTTTGTAGGTGAACTTGCCTGTTCTGCTAGGGGCCTAGTTTTTTCTGCAACCTCAGGAGTGTCTTTTGTCGTCTGTGTGCCACCTCAGGTACGAAACACAAAACCATCCTGGAGGCTCGGAGTGGCTTAGGACCCATCAAGGCGTACCCCCGGCTGGGCCCTAAGCCAATCAGTGAGCAGGGAGGGACAGTGACTGACCCCAATACTCAGGAACGCACTTTCCACTGTGAGATCTGCAATGTGAGGGTCAACTCTGAGCTGCAGCTCAAACAGGTGAGAATCACAGAGGCAGGTGAGAGACACTCGAGTAGAATTCAGTTCATGTAGGAAAACAGGTGTAATAGAAAATTACGTATTATATAAATACAGACGCTCCTCTACTTACGGATGAGCTACGTTCCGATTGGCCGTTCATAACCTAAAATGTAAAAGTCGTTATTCAACATCATTTTAAGGATATACACAAGTACAAAGAACTTGCATGCTGGGAGTACACACCTCCCTACGTAACGGCTGCACTAGACGGAATTGATGCGCAGAAAAAAAATTGATGTTGTGCACAGAAAACGGGAGCCCAAGGAATACATTTTGGACTTACAGTCCTCTTTGTGTCTGAAAGTTCATAAGTTCATAAGTAGAGGAGCATCTATATATATGCATGGACTGTAAAACCTGCACTGACAGGCATATAAGAACAACAACAGATTTAAAATGAAAGATGGATGGATGGATTATTTTTGCCATTAATGTTGCACGAGATTCAGAGAATTTTCTGCAACTTCTGTTATTATCAGACAAGTGCAGGTGAGCAAGGCATTCATATAGATGACAACAAATTCAACTTCCCATCTTATGGCTGTCCTCTAATGCCTGCGAATGCTAACATCATGGTCCTTGTGACCACATTCAGACATAGACGTACCAGGAGCTATATAATGAGAACAGCAAATTTCGGTGTTTTCCAGACAAGATGGAGATATAAAGCAATATGCGACTCATGTGAACTCGTCTTTTGTGTATCAGTGGGTTTTCTGGTTCCGTTTTCTTAATTCCTAGGTTATCTCAGTCTCATCTCTTAATTCTTAGGCCGAGTTGCATAAACTAATTCTGAGTCCACTGGGTTCCTGCCACTAATCCTCAAGTTTGTTGTATTTTCACCTTCAGTTACTAGCTAGCAGAGCCCTGTCCCCAGCTGGACCTTATTCCCAAGTTCCTGTCTCGTTTGTTCTCTCTTCCTCCCCACTTGAGTCTATCTCTAGCACATTTCATTTTAGATCTGTGTAACCTGTCAGTCGTCCATTTCCCAGAGCGTCCTTTTCCAATAGACTTCTGGAATCATCAGGCGAGAGTGGCGATCCGCTGGGATGACTGTCAGAGGACTAAAACAAGCTGCACCCGGCCCCTCGACTCTGGTGTGATGTGATGCATGTATAACCCTCACTCCTCTCTGGCTTCCCCCTCCTCCGCTGCAGCACATATCAAGCAGACGGCACCGGGACGGGGTTGCTGGGAAGCCCAACCCTCTTCTCAGTCGTCACAAAAAACACAGGGTTGCAGACCTCACGGTAATGTTTGCCTGTCCCAAAACCCGTTTATTAATCATTTGGCAACCTAGGCCTGCTTCGGTAAAACTGCATCCTCAACCCCGCTTGTAAAATCATTTGGAAATCAAATGCATTATCATTAAGAACCATTTCAAGAACTATAGATAGATAGATAGATAGATAGATAGATAGATAGATAGATCAGTCAAACAGGAAGCACTGTCATGCACATTTGCTCATAGCACACAACAAACAAAACTTGAATTGTTTCATAGACAGTTTAAGACTCCCCAACTCAGGAGGAACATGCAGACTTTGATTGTACTGTTAAGGTTGTATACAAACCCATAAGCAATAGTTCTTTTAATTGAAATGTTTAGTTAGCAGGGGTATTGCTTATTTTGAAAAAAAAAGTGGAATTATTTTATTAATTTATGATATTTATTGTGAGTTCCATAGTTTGAATGATTAATTCCCCCTTTTCTCTCTCCTTCATGCCAATTTCTCTGGACTCTCCACATTTCACACGCCTCTTCCTGACTCAGACCTCCCTGTCCTTCTCTAAGGATCTCACCAAAGCTTTGGGAGCTGCCCTTTTGCCCAATCCCCTGGCTGTTGCTGCAGCGATGGCAGCCGCCGCCTCCTCCAATCCCCTGGCCCTCCGGGCTGCAGGCCCCGCCCCTCATCTCCACCATCATCTGCTGCACGGCCCGCCCCTCAGCCATGCCGTCCTCAGACCCGCTCCGGGGCCCATTCGCACATCCCATGGGCCAATTGTCTTTTCTCCGTACTGACGTGTAAATCCCCCCCCCCCCTCCCCCAAACACACTCAGTCCTCATTCCTACCTTGGCCACCTCCAAAAGCACACCGTGGAAAGCTGAAGCAATGAAAAGAGCATCTCCTTTAAATATATCCAACTGGGGAAAAAGAAAACAGAGAACAGATGGCAGCAAAATGGTGATGCACCCCCCTCTGTCCATTTTCCTGAACCTGTACACACTCTTAAAGACTCTCTGAGTGATGGACTGCCAGCTCGAGTTTATGCTGGATGGAACTGACATTCCTCCCTGTAAAAGCATCCTTTCCTGCCTCTCCAGTCCCATTACACACTGTGACATGATTAAAATTGCATATACTACAGACTGATCAGGATACCAAATGTGTACCTTTCCCAGCATACATGCAAGACAGCAGTTTGCTCTGTACTGTATTCATCTCACTCGTTTGATGCGCACTTACCCAATTCAGTTCCAGTGTAAAACTCACCTTTATGTTAGCGGCATTTACCATGGTAAACTCGTGCAACCCTGGTGACCCAAAAAGCCAGAGATCAGACAGACTATAGAAAGCCTTTGTCCCATCAATACTGTCTTCTTACATTGAACCCTGTTACATACGGGTTCCCAACATTCTAATGTCCACAGACTGGGTTACATCATACAAAAATGGGAAGCTGGGGGAGAATCCATCTTAACCCCCAGTACCAGTCTGCAGACCAGTACCTATAGTAAAGCACTCACAATGTATACTGTGTGCAGAATTATTAGGCAAGTACTACTCCTGGATTTAATTTTTTTTTATAAGACTTGTAAAAGTGAATTCAGTCATTTTTTTTGGTCCTAGCAAATTTATTTAGAAGGAAGATGTTACATTAGTCTACCATAAACAAAAGAGAAACACTTGACTAACAGTGTATACAGTTATTAGGCAATCAGAAACTTTTTTAAAGTCTCTTTTTTAAACTTTTTTCTCTCTTCACCATCAGCAGATATAATAATTAAAAAAGTCTTAGTTCTATATAAGGAATAATGAATTATTGGGCATCCTGTACGCTCATGGGAGTTTTACTTACACAAAAATGTTCTGAGGGCAGAATAAAAAATGATTGGTTCAAGGAGAAAACCAATCAGATTGTAGAAGAGGCAGGTCTAAGCAACTAAAGGAGGTGGTACCAACCAATCAGATATCTTGATCCCACCTTCTCAAATTACTTTAAATAGTAATAATTTTACTACTAATAATAATTTGCTTAATTTTTCTGCACAGAGAAATATCTATGGTTTCCTGTTTTACTCCAAATAGGATGCACTCAGATAAAATACTGGACATGATCTGTTTTTAAACAGCCCATTCTTAATTAAAGCTTAATCTGGGTTGAAACTATTAAGGGGAAGAGCAGATACACATGAAATACACACCCACCTAATGATTCTGCATGCGGTGTTCCCTGTATGAACCCGGATTAGTGTCCAGATGTTATACAACGCTAAATCTTCCCCGTGAGGCAGAACAACACTCAACTGTAAAATCTTACATTTTTTTAGATTGGATTCCAATATTTAAGAGCAACATTAAAAAAAAAATGGAGTTTTGCAATGTCATCTAGCTACAGCCCCATGTGCATTCCTGTAGCTTACCTCATCGTGAGAAGCTAAGATCCCAATAATGTGTGTACGTGTGTGTGTGTGTGTGTGGATTATGGTCCAGATGTCCCCCAGGATGTGAAAAAAACCTGTTATTTTGACATTGTGGGGACCATTTTTCAGGTCCCCACAAAGATCCCTGAATGCAAACGAAAAAGTAAAAATTCCAAAAGTCTCATAATTTGTTTAGTTACTTAAGATTAAGATTAGGGCTGGGTGGTGGTTAAGGTCGTCATGTTGGGATTAGTGTTTTCCCCATATAAATGGATGGAGAGTCCCCATGAAGATATCATTAAAAGTTATATACTGTATGTGTGTGTGTGTGTGTGTGTGTGTGTGAACTCAAGCACAGCTTCAGTGCACTTTTTTTATTTCTACCATCTGCTGTAAAGCCGACCATGCAGTGCAAACAAAACCATCCCTTACAGACTTCACTTCCGACCAGCAATACGGCAATGGCATGTTCCATCTCATCTGTGTAACCCCCCCCCAAGCCCCACCAATACACTCACTGCCTTTCCAGTGTCTGGAGGCCAACAAGCTGCGGCAAATTCAGGTTGCAGCATGCAGAGGTGCCCCAGTGTTCTGCCCCCGCATGGCACTGCAGGCCCACTGGCACAGCAGCTAGCAGGATGGCGCCCAAGACAGTCCAAGAGGCTGTCCGGAAGGGAGACGGAGAATTTCTGCAGGGAATTTGAGGAAACTCACAGATGATGAGCCTTCATGGCTTTTTTGAACTTCCTTTTTTAATTTGAAGCCATGCAATGCATTTGTTGTCTTTTTCAGTCTTTTATGACAACTATGTAATGTTATTGATTTTGTCTAATTGAATTAGAACACCATATAATGGCAAATAACTAACAATTTAAAAGCAAAACAATAATATAATTTTATTAAATTACATTTTATTTCTTTCTACTAACTGACCTGACTGCAAGAAAGCTTTGGAAGCATAGAAGGGAATGGGGATATTTTGTATTGAAATATTCTCAATGTGTTGGGTGCTTTAAGGAATGCCAGCAAGAAAATGCTGCCTTTCTGCACTGATCTTTGACTGACTCTGTAGTAAAATCGTAGCCTCAGCTGGTTGGTAACAGAAGAGAATCGGGGGTCCGACCTGAACTGCATGAAGAGGATTTCCATAATATACTGTAAAAACAAATCTGATTATTTTATTTGGTGATCATCACGTTTACTGTAGCGTTAATCTACTCCAAATAGTACTTTTTTTTAGTTTTTTTAAGTAATAAAAGTTGCAGGTTTTTTTGTGTTTTCATTACCTGTGGCTTCTGCGTACTGGTTTCATGCTGTTACCAGACAGCAGTGGCTATGCTGTGTCAGACTAGTGAGGCTAAAGCCTCAATTTTTTATAGCTTTTTTTCATGCTTTGTTCATTGTATGTATTATATATAATGTGGTTTTGTTGACATGAAACACCAAATTCAGAGTCACCATGGACACAGAGTTAATGTACTTTTCTGGGCAGATTTTTTAATTTTACATCCTGAGCTCCATCTCATGGAGAAGGTTGTGGGCCAGAGCTCAGCAGCCACTTTATTAGGTACACCCAGCTAGTACCCGATAGGACTGATGTTTGCTTCCAGAACTGCATTAACAGCTAACACGAAGAGTGACTAGGGCACTAAAAATTTGGACCACAATTGGATTGTTCTGGGTTGGGGGCCTAATATGCTTTCATGGGGCTCAAAATCTGTAGCGGTGCCCATTGCAGACAAGTAACCTCTTTTAAGTTAACAAAACATCTCTCTTAGTAATTTAACTTTAATAAAATGCCCTGTGGATATACAACAGTGATAATTTACAAAAAGCATAATTTTTGTTCAGAATTCCTATTTAAGCAAAAATCTGTGTACATTGATAAAATGGTAGCTTATTACAATCCCTGCAGCCTTGATCAGAATGAGATGGATGAATGATAATCAGTTACACAAAATGTTAAAGCTCGCAAGAAGAAAGTGTTTATCTAAAACGCAGAGCAGCTAGTAAAATATATGATTATGATATATGAAATTCTATGTTATTGTGGTTTTGAAATTGTTTTCATTTTCTTCAGTTCACTATTTAAACAAGTGGTCACAGTGTCTTTAATTTATTACTATTACGCAAGGACGTGTCTCTATGCCGGTATTTTTGATTGATTCTAGAAATATTTGCGAAGATTTTACTTGTGCAATATAAAATAGCGTTACTGCTGTTCATCCTATGCAGAAAAAAGCACAGTCCTTTTATGGACTATTAAGTCCATTAAAGAGGAAATAAATTACCACTGAGCTTAATGAAATTCAGAGGTTTACTGAAATCTGCAAGCTTCAGCACTGTATACATTAGTGAATCATCGAAACAGGGAGCTGATTATGGAATGCAATAAATTTCTTAACTCCCTCCAAAAAAGATGTGACTACTGCTATTTTAATGATGACAGGTTTAATTTTAGTTCACTATTGTAGGCCTATGTCAGCCTCTAGCTTTATTTTGTCAGGGTTAATGAATGAGAATATTTGCAAATCTTACTTGGAGTAAGAAAAAATAGGTGTTTGCAAAATTTGTTCCTAATGATATTGTCTTTGTATGTAGATCAACCTGCACATAGAAAAAAATTTAAAAGAGCAATAACACCACGGCATATCAAAATGGATTGTTATGAGTTTCCCTCTTGCTAATTAAAAATAAACTATTTTGAAACTAATTTCTAGATGTCTTTGCAGAGCACCACTTTGTTACACAGAAATGTTCTTACACCCATCTTCAGACCTGGAGCCCGTCCCAGTAAACACTGGGAACAAGGCTGGAGTGCAATGTATGGGATGCTGGTGCATCATAGGACATGAATACAGACTCTCATATTCATACACTGCAGGCGATTTAGAGAGACTCTCTCTCTCTCACACACACACACACACACACACAGGGCCAAGCTGGGGTTCCAGCTCCCAGCCAAGGAAACATCTGGCAACAGCTTTTCCACTGAAACACCACGTGGCCCATTTCGCTTTATACATGTTTTATTATAATAACCAGTGAGTAACGAGTCTCATTCTCTCTACCAGAATAATACTGTGCCTCAATACATACAAAAAAGTTAGTTAGGAGGGTATGATGCTCTGTTAAACTTGTTTTCTTGGTTAATTTTGCTTTAATGTTGCAAGGGGCTTGTGAACAGGCATGTCTGTCAATTGCTTTTCTCAAGTATTTCATTTACATTATTTTTTATTTAATTCTTTTGTACATTTCATTTTGAGGTTTTTCATATTCAGTTTCAGTAAATGTTATTGAATTATGTTGTTTCACATTATATTCTTTTTGCGATAAAAACACTATTGAAAGTAAGTGGAAATTAGTGGGAGAACGTTTTAAAATGAACTTGAGGAAGCACTTCTTCACACAGCGTGTAGTTGGAGTATGGAATAGTCTTCCTGCTAGTGTAG
>JABFEB020000038.1:3548804-3560563 GCA_019775895.2 Stomatorhinus ivindoensis | reverse complement strand
ATTTCTTTTCCAATAACAAAGAATAATCAGCAGTATTATCACATGACGAGCCTGACCAAGACAAATCATTATGCCATGATAAGAAGTTTATATTTAACTCCATCATTGTGTGAAGTTGAAATGCAAAACTATTGCCTTTCCATAACCACTTATCCAGTATAGCATCATTGTGAGGCCTGTGCTAGGAAGCACAGACTATAAGCTAACGGACACCCTGCACAGCCAGTTGATCCATCATATCATAGTTCATCAAACCATAGGCCTGGTTTCACCTGGGAAATTAAGCTACAGTCCTGGGATTCTACTGTGGCACCAAACTGTAAACAGTATATTTAATATGAGTGTTTTACATTTTCCAAACTGAGGGCTCGAAAAGCATGTCTGTGAAACCACTGCATAATAATTGATATGCTTTAAGCATATTGTGTGTTAACCTGTGTTGTGAATCTGATAGGGCCTGCATTTTGTCCCTTGTGCAGTATTTCAATTGGCTTGGTTTTTCATATTTTGTAGGTTGGACTTTCGTACTATTAGTCTAACAGCCTACTGTATGAATTTAGCTTTATTTTGGGTTTATTTCAATGGTTTGCTCGATTATACAGACATCCCATTGGTTCCTGAGGTTCTGGGAATCTCCTGTAAATGAACAGCAACTCCATGACACCCAGGATTGTTAAGCAAGGTGCCAGTAGTCAGTTCATTTTGTAGGCAACCCTTACTACTGTGTGTGTAAGAATGCCACACACAACCCTTACTACTGTGTGTGTAAGAATGCCACACACAACCCTTACTACTGTGTGTGTAAGAATGCCACACACAACCCTGTCATGGCATAATTAGCTTTGTTAGAGGACATGGCACGAAACCAATTATTCTGTGCTTAACTATTTTTGTCAATGAGTATATATACATAATTGGAAACATTTTTTTGCTTTGTTTAGATTACATACAGTGTTTGCTGTACAATATAAGTGTGTGGTAGTTTCCTGTAGAGTATTGCATGAAAGGGCCTATAATATCATAAAAATAAGGTTTAAGCTGGTAATTCTGATTGTCATACAGATCCACACAGCAATAACATTTTACATTCACTTTAATATTTTTGTCTCTCCATGGTTTGATTTACAGTTATTACAATGTGCCAAATTACATCTCCTTTTGTATTCATAATTGTTTTGAAATGACTAATTATTTAGTCACGACTCGACTCCTTTATCCAAACATGCAACATGCATTTGTAAGCAGGGTAAGGGGGTCCTGCAGAAAGACCCAAGGGAGAAATTACTCAGCCAGCTATGAGATTTGAAACACTGACTTTCCAATCACAAGTGCAGCATCCAAAAGCGATGAGTCACACATCGCCCCCAAGCAGAATTATTAAAAGTTATTTGTTTTGAGCTTGCATGAAGTTATTCACATCTCAGATTCAAGTACCTGACTGAAGACAGATGTTTCCAGACATAGTGTAAAGGCTGCCCTGACCTAGACTGCAACCAAATTGCATTTTGTTTTAATTTGTTTACCTTTAACAAAATGATGTTTTTGCAAGGAATGATCAGCTGGGAGCTGTTCTTTTATCACTCTTATTTGCAGGATCTTTACCCGTTAGCCCCTCCGATGGGTCCAAGGCCTTGAAAATGGAGGTTAATGTGACATGCATAGTATATAAACATCATGACCTTCTCAGTCATTCATCCGGTCTAACAGGGTTCAGCAGTTCAACCACAACATTAATCCCCATTATCCCTGCTCGTCTCCATCTATCATTTGTCCTTTTACAGCTTATGTTGGTTTTCCATTGACATACAGGAACTGGGAAAGGCATTGCCGAGTGTGGAGAGTGACGGTGACGTAAACCTGAAGAGACATTTACATACTGTTCGCACGGAGTACATCTTGATTTCCTCTCTGCTAATTTCCGCTAGCATGTGTATAATCGCCATGTAATGTTAGCATCAAAAGCCAGCAGGTTTAGCATTCGCATGTGTAAATGTATAATCCATTCCATTCAACTTTCTATAGTACTTTTTTAAGTAGGTGGTTGGAAATTTTACAGTTCCGAGTTATCAGGAATGCACCAATACATCACAATGTGTGATACTACTAGTACTGATTAATATATGGAATATGTCCTTTTCCCTTCGTATAATCCATACATATTGATGCAGATCACTGGTTCGTTTTTGTCCCTGTGTATTTCGACCAATCAGATGGTGGTGACGTAACTAGCTTGGTTTAGTCACCCTATCAGCCGTGCTAGTAAGCAGGGTCACGTCAGCATGGGCATGACTCACATACCTGTAATTTATAATGGAAAAATCATCTGTTCGGCTTGGATCTTGGTGGCAGTAGGAAAGCGGCATTAGTTTCACTCTTTACTCTAGTCTACTCCTTTTAGCTATACTTCTCAAAATGATTTGACTCCAAACGTTCTGCATACACTGAAGCAAATTACACCCAGGGCTACGCCCATGACCTCAAACATCTACAAATTTGTCCTCCACCCCAAGCCACATGCATGGACAAATGCAGGCCTGTAAACAGCCCTCTGCCTGGGGTGTTTGGTGGGTATGGCTGGGTACTATAGTATCAACTGGTGCAAGACCTTCCTTTGGTTTGTGGTTTTGGTGCCAGAGATGCCTGTACCTGCACCCCATTTCTCTAGAATTAAACAAGCAAATCTGGGGGGGTCACATACATCCATAAATTTGTATAAATCACACTAAGTATTTTGGTGTTTTCCCCTGTTAGAGTTTAAACTCCTACTGAACATGTGTATGTGTGTGTGTGAAACAAAAAGGGTCTCAATGCTCTCCACTGCCACCTAATGGCTGCCAGTTACCATCACACATGCTGCCAATATGGATGCTATCTGTCTGAGCTTCTGCTTCCTTACAATCCAGCTCATGTACTAAGACCATCAGATGATAACTTACTAACTGTACTTAAGCACAGGTTATGGTCACATAAGGAGCGGGAGAAGGACGACCATGTTTATTGCAGGGAACAGACAGGATTACACACGTAGATAGAAAATAATGACCGAACAGGGAGTACAGGACTAAGAGAAGCTAATTAATATACATGACTAACAAAGGAGTAAAAGCAAGGCAGCTGTGGTTGGTTGACAAGGGCAGGAACAAGATGTTAGATTAACAAGCTTCAGGCATGGCTGATTAGAAGCCACGCCGAAGGAAATCATAGGGATTAGACAAGCAGGCCGAGGACCCAAGGAATCAGGCAAATGGACTGACACATGGGGCCAGGACCCGGGGAAGGACCAGGAACGCTGGACAGGGTCGAACACCAGATGTGCAGACTCTTGGGACTGAAGACATAGGGAGACAAAATAGAACCAGGACCAAGGAACAAAAGTGGGCACAACCAAGTCCTGAATGATAGGAGACAGACACTACTAAATAGGGTAGATAAATTAAGGGAGAACAAGGACAGGACTAGAGACACATGGGAAGATCAGATGGGGTATAAACCAGGGAGAAGCTATGACAAGACAGGGCAGGACATTGAGGCAGGATAAGGAAAGGGGTCTGACAGGGAGGTCTGGAGGACCCAAGGATGCTGGGTGTCAGCCTCATGACACGGGTCCTCCCAAACTTCAGCGGGCTAGTGGGACCAGGTGGCATCGAGGGGTTAGCAGAGCTGGGTGGCATCAAGGGAACAGCTGGGACAGGGCTGAATAGCGTGGAAGGACCCGCAACCAGAAACAAGAGCAGGAACAGGTGAGTGCCGCAGGAACTGTAGCATAGGGGGGCTGCCACTGGCACCGCAGGGTAAAGGGGCAACACTGGGACTTTTAGGTTGGAACCCATGGATGCCAAGGGACCTATTGGGCAAAAGCAGAGACAGGGACAAGAGGGCTCTGAGTGACCCGCCTGGCAGGAACATTCGGTAACCTCCATTGCACTTGGTGATGTAAGGCTTGGATGCAGCTGCTCGGCAATGGAAACCCATTATATGAAGTTCTCTACACACTGTTCTTGAGCTAATCTGAAGGCCAAATGAAGTTCGGAGGTCTGTAGCTTTTGACTAGATAGCTGATAGCTGGCGACTTTTACACAATGTTTGCAAAAACATTGACTGTCTGCAGGTTTGCAAGCACAGGATTGGGAAACACTGGATCCTCCCACCACAACAAAACCTCATACTCTTGTATGTGATTTTTCCTGATATATATACATTATATAAATTAAAGCACTTACTAAAAGGAAGAGGATGAGGAGCCACGTCAGACTATTCAGTGATGGGACATACAGGGAGGACTGCAGAGATATAGGTTCATGCAAGAGTATCTCTCATGTCAGTAGCCCTGTCTGATTATATGCACTTGCTTATTGTATTCTAACAGTTTGGCTGATGCATCTGAAGATGAAGAGGGTCCATTGACCTTGACAACACAGCTGAGGCCAGTATGAGCTTATTCCTAATGTCCTGTGTATATGTGGAAGAATCATGTTTAAAGATGCAGGATTAACAAAATGTTCTCTTCCTAGATGCATTTTTAAGGTCACCTGGGGAAGAAAATAGTGTTATCTCCAGATGAAGCATAGTAGACTTTAAAAAAAAAATCTAGTTTAAAAATTGAAGTGCTGTAATACTATTTAAATTGAATTTTGTGGTATGTGCAGGTAATGAAGAGTTACAAAAGTTACATTTCCTGTGCAAAATTGT
Source organism: Stomatorhinus ivindoensis (assembly GCA_019775895.2). Classification (NCBI taxonomy): domain Eukaryota; kingdom Metazoa; phylum Chordata; class Actinopteri; order Osteoglossiformes; family Mormyridae; genus Stomatorhinus; species Stomatorhinus ivindoensis. The sequence continues at coordinate 3,555,874 of JABFEB020000038.1, read as the reverse complement.
AATAGAATGTACATTCCCTATAAGTTCTTGAGTCATGGACAGAGCCTGGTCATTTTGCTTGGACAGTGGACACCGGTAGGCCCTAATAAGTCATAAGACATTGGGAAATAAAGTTTCGAGTTGGAATAAAGTGATCTGACACTACATGCATATTTACACTGTGTAAAGGTTTACTGTTCATGTAATCTCTTTCGTTTACTACTTTATTACAGTCAATTTTAATTCCATCTAGACATTCAATGATATCTGTGAATCCAGCAAAATTTGGACGGTTATATATTTTTATTGTGATAACTTGATCATTGCTGTCACCAATAACTATTTATGTAATGACTAACTTGAAATCTAGTGAAACTATCCTATAATTATTCACCGAGGTTTATGTCCGGGAAAAAGGAGAAAAATATGTAGCAACCTTTTGAGTGCTAAGCATAGACCTACTATATATACTTGCTGTTTTCGGGTGTTCAAATAAATATGATAAACTTCATTCAGGTTAAATCAACCTTTAACCAGCGTGGCCAACTCACACATCTTGTGTGACAGCTTTCAGACTCTCAAGCAAGAAATCTTACAGCAAATCTATATTATTTCATTATAAACCTAAAATTTGCGACATCAAAAGCAGTAGTTTGAAAACCCCTATTTACAAAGTAAGAATTACTGTTACATTCAAGTAAATGCTTGTGCATATGTGTGCAGACTTATCTCGAAAATCTCACTCCAGCCAGCTGACCAAAGTTGGCAACCCAACTTTAAATACTCATTCAATATCAAAATTTTGGCCAAAAATACATTTAAATGAAGTGATGATAAGGAAGGAAACTAGTGAAATGTGTGAATCAGAAGAAGAATTCGGCAGTACGGCAACTCTAAAAACACATTAAAAGCACAGTCTGCAAACTTGTGAATTTCACCATCAACTGTTACACACAAATAAACACAGCGGATAATTCGACCTGCGTCAAAAGTTCAGGCATGCGCGGTGCAGAGTGGTGAGGGATGTTACGTGTTTATGAATCGTCACTGTTACGTTACGTCTATGGGAAGAGGTGGGGCTTGGCTGGGTGCCAGTGAACAGAAGTTGACGTTGGAATTAGAAACTGTTTATAATTATTTTAAAAAGTTAATGTCACGATTTCAATCAAGAAATGGACATAACTGGAAGTGTCAACTCGGGTCTAACCGCAGCTTCTGGTATAGTAGATCTTTTTATGTGGCGTGTATAGTAATCTACAGTACTAAATTGATTTAAGTCGATCTGTACAAATTTCGGTTGTCAGAAAGTGGTTTACAGAGAATTAATAATTGTTTCCTTTATTTGAGATGACGCTGTATTGTTAGGTTACCGAATGTTTAAATTCATTACTTGCCCATAAAATATATGAACTGCGCCTGTGGTTGTATTTTTGACTCCCTTCTTAAAAAGAGAAAGTTCTGCATTCTAACCCGATACCATCAGAACTTCTTTCTTTAAATGCACATGCAGAGAGCTGTACACAAGATGAAAAAGTCCAACCAGGCTCCGTTGGTGTGTTTGGCCAGCAGCTTAGCGAGCCAGCCCGCTTTGCATATGCCGGCCTTTGCGGTGTCACCTTGGGACAGCTGTTCAAAGGAGCAGAGCACAGGTATAAAACAGTATTTAAGTTTGAGCAGATGTTCTTGGTATTTGTTAGAATCTATGAATTCTGCATGTGTCATATATTGGGCACTTGGTTTAGCGTAAGTACTATAAAATGCATTATAATTATGCATTATAAAAGTATTTTTAAGTATGCGCTATTGTGAAAACCACGTGGCCCTACATTGCAGGTGCTTTCGGGAGCAGTACTTGGAGGGGCTGGTGCAATGGCTGGGGCTGGATCAGTCAGTGATGCCTGCTATGAGGGCCTTCCTGGCAGGACTGGGGATTGAGGGCAGCGACACCTTCCTTTCCATACTGCATGGGGAGCCACTGTTGACTGTAGGGGCAACCCCAGTTGTACAGGTGACTGACACCTTCCGGCCAATGACAATGTAACACACACAGCGCCCTCCATAATGTCTGCGACAAAGACCTTACCTCAGTTATCTGTTGGGCATTGTTAGCAGACTCCTATGTATTGTGTACAGGCTGCAACTTCAAGCCACCTAATTGTTCTAGTGTCCGAATTACATGTTTCCTTTTGCTTCCTATAGGACCTGTTGTCCTTCTCTGTCAAAGACGGTATGTAGCTGTGTGTTCTGTGTATCAATTCTATGGTAATGTTGGCAAGGTCATTTTACACCCCACCCACCGTTCCTTTGCCTCATCCTATCCCTCTGTCCCTCTTTTAACCCTTATCTGTTATCACGTCCCCCTCCAGGCCAGTATGACGCACGAGCCCGGGTTCTGATCCGACATGTCAGCCGTTTGCTTCGCGTGCTGCCCCAAAGCTTGGAGGAGTTTGAAGAGACATTGGGAGAAAGGCTGAGGGAAGGAGGAGAGGAAAGCGAGTGAGTGGTGGAGGAATGTTGAACATTGAGCAAAAATTGGAGGTTACATAGGCTATTTTGCATGTTGGATGAAGTTGGTGTGTGTGTATCTTTGTGCGTGTGTGTGTGTGTACTTGGTTTGTATGTGTAAGGGTAGGTGTTGAATATGCTAACTTTCCTGCCTGTGTTTCAATGCTTTCGAACAGGATGACTTGTTACAGTAAGTGTGTTTTTATGTTTATGTCAATATTAAGCGTGCATATTATTTTCTGAATGACTTCCAAAGGCTGGACATCTTGTAAAAGTAAATGTTTGCATGAGTGTTCTAGGTATTGTGCCAGTATCTTTTTTGCAAAACCAAGGTTGGCCATGTGTGTTCAAACCTCTCCCCTCTTCTTATCATACTCCTTTAGAGAAGAGTCATGTCGGAGACGCCAAAAAGAAAGAGGGAAAAAGCTGCGTCGCTACATGCTGATTGGTTTGGCCACCGTGGGAGGGGGCACTGTGATTGGTCAGTATGGGTGTTTTCTGAAGTCTGTGTTTGTCCCAGATGCGTGTACAACTCTGTCAAAATCAGTCATTTCCGATGAAATTTTCCATAGTAAATCAACATAGTAAATCAGTGGAAAATTAGCCAAAAATAGGGGAAACTGTTGGGTAATAAAAATGTAATTGGTCATGAGAGGCAGTCTCCCAGAGAACATTCAGAATTTGCCTACCATGATCAACCCACAGCAGAATAAATATCTGTCAGGGTCTCTTAACTGCCCACGTTAGTGTTACTGTCAGGCTGCTAATAATGAGAGTTTCTGTCCAAGACTGCTTAGTTTCAGAAGGAATTGCTGTATCAGAATGGTTTGTCAACTAGATACCACGTAGACATGAAAGCCTAGCAGACAGCAGAACACTGGTGCTCTGTTCAGTTTGAACTCGTAACTCCTAAATTCCGCGTTCCTACTTGGAAATTTCAACTGGAACGCCCTCTAAAGTTGGAATTCCGAGTTGTGAAGTCGGACAAAATTGACACAACCACGAGCTCAGAATTCAAGATGGCCGCGCCTTTTATCAACAGAAGTTAAAGCTGTAGTTTTATAATATTTATTAGCATTTATGTCTTATTTGTGGTTCATTAAACCGGTTAAACACACAGTGCTGTGCAACTACTATCTGCGGCCACGTTGCTACAGTGTTTTTATGTGCAGTATACCACGTAATGTGTTGTTATCTACTAATATTGCTAAAAATGGCTAACAAACCGGCTAGAATTGGGGCCCATTTCAGAAAGCAGGATTTCTTGCTTAACTGGGCAACTTGTCGGATTTAAGGCTAAATGTAAATGAACACAGGTAAAGGCCATTTAAACTGGGGTAAATTAAAGTTAATGAGTTATCCAGCTCAGCCAGAAATGTCACTTTTTGAAATGGGTCCCTGGTATCACTAAATGGCTTTTCGACTTGCTGTACTGGAACTCTTAACTCATATGTGACGTCATTCCCAGTTCCAAGTTCTGACCTCCGAGGTAAATGAAACACAGCATAAGAATATGGAGACAAGATTTTGGCAAAAGAAAAAAAATCTGTGGATATTCACTCGTTGAGGTGTTCTTAGAGTGCCTTGGATTTTGATGAAACAATACTTAGTATGATTATTGTATACATTTGCTTAATCGTCCTGAGTAAGGCTACGTGAGAGGGAATATTTTAATGAACAAGCTCATGGCATCAGTGCTGCACTGAGAAACCTTTTAAAACCATTAGTAGACCTGAAGTCTGAGTTTTCACCATTGTCCAGTCACTGAATGTGTCCATATTTGATTACTGTACTGTGTACATTCCCAGTCCAAAGTTTGGACACCCCTACCCATAGAAATATTTATTTGTACCATTCTCTACATTTTAGAATAACCTTGAAGACATCAAAATGATGAAATAACATATAGAATTATGCCCTAACCAAAACAAAAACAACGTTTGGGGTGGGTAGCTCTGTGGGTTGGGACACAGAAGGTTGCCGGTTCAAATCCCATGTTCGGCAGAATGACCCCACCATTGGGCCCTTGATAAAAGCCCTTAACCCCAGTTCCTCCAGGGACCGGCTGACCCTACTGTCCCCTCTATGCCAGTTCCATGAGGAGGCCTCCTGCGTTGCTTTTCCAGCTGTCCTTAAGGAGTTCCCACATATGCTGGGCACTCATTGGCCACTTTTCCTTCACTCTCTGGTCAAACCGAAACCATCTCAACTTTGTTAGGTCAGGTGACCAGGTCATGTGATCATGTGACTCTCACTCTCCATTGCTCCTAATCGGTACTGGGATGTGTGTGGAGTGCCTTCCCTTCTGCCCTCCGGTTCGCAGGTGTGACGGGGGGTCTGGCTGCTCCCCTGGTTGCTGCGGGAGTAGGAGCCGTGATTGGAGCGGGGGGTGCTGCAGCTCTGGGATCAGCCGCTGGCATCGCTATCATGGCCTCTCTGTTTGGAGCAGCGGGGGCGGGATTAACAGGTGGGTTAATGAGCTGGCCAATAGCAAACGAGGTGCAGGATCATGACCGAAGAATGGATCGTTCCCACAATCCTCTGCGGTGCTGTTTTTCATATATTTCACACTCTTCTCAGACATATCTTTTTTTCTTCCTAATTGTAATCTTAATGAGTAATGATTTAAGTCAGTTTAGTGATAGTCTTCCCCCGCTGTCTTCCTCGTTTAGGCTATAAGATGAACAAACGGGTGGGGGCCATTGAGGAGTTTGAATTTCTGCCGCTGAGCTCCGGGAAGCACCTCCACCTCACCCTGGCTGTGACGGGCTGGCTGTGCAGCGGAAAATACAGTTGGTCACATCCACACGCCCAGCAAAAATAAAAAGAAAACAAGCAGATGACGCACAAAGAGAGGCGAAAAGTGCTCAAATACACTGACTGACACACAGTTGCCTCATACTGGCCAGTTGGACTAATTATCTATCTGTACTGCTCAAGCAGTTTGAATGGGTGGGGCTTACTGTTAAAGTGACGGCAGGCCTCCCAGCCTGGAGGGTCTCCTCTGTTGTTTAAGTGGGGCTGTTTCTGCTACTAATAACAGAAAACAACATGCTGAATGCATTCAAACATGCCAGTAAATCCCCTTGATTAAAGGGAGACATTGATGAACATACAAAAGCATGACAAGGGAGGTCAGACGGGCTGTTTGCAGGTTCTCCTCGGCGCCGACCCGAACGTGACTTTGCTAACTCCTCTTCCCACCAAGGCTCCTTTCAGGCCCCGTGGAGCAGTCTGGGCTCCTGCGGGGAGCAGTACTGCCTTGTGTGGGAGTCCCGGTACCTGCGGGACCTCGGTTCTGCCTTGGACTCCCTGCTGGATGGTCTCTTTAGCATGGTAGCCCAGGAAGCCCTGAAGTACACCGTGCTTTCAGGTAGGGAAGACTGTTCGCAAGCTGTCATGGCGTCCCTTATAACCATTAGAGGTATAGGCGGTCCCCGTGTTACAAACCAGACCTGCTTCCTAAGTCTTTCTTTAAGATGAATTTGTAAGTCGGAAAAATAATACAGTACATAATAATATACAGTAATAATAAAATGTACGGTACCTCAAGCTGAGTACAAAGTACTGCATGTGTTCGTTATTACGAACCGTTGTATTTCGCATTAATTTTTAATATGATAGGCTTTATGGCAGTATGTTCATGAGTAAGTTGGACATTCTTAAGCGGATTTGCAGGTATAGACGTACCTATATTTTATTGGTTCTGAGTATGCTTTCGTCACTGATGTTTCATGTTTTGTTGCCGACTGGGCGCGATCCTCTGAATGTGATTGGCCAGGCATCGTGACGGCGCTCACATGGCCCGCCTCCCTCCTGGCGGTGGCCAGCGTGATTGACAACCCATGGGGGGTGTGTCTGAGTCGCTCGGCCGAGGTCGGTAAGCACCTGGCCCAAGTCCTCCGGAGCAGACAGCAGGTGCGTCGACCCACTCAAACAGGCCCCAGGGAGGGAGCCCATTATCAGACTGCTCTCTCATGTTCTCATGTGTGATGTGTCTGTGTCCAGGGCAAGCGTCCAGTCAGCCTGATAGGCTTCAGTCTGGGAGCACGAGTCATCTATTTCTGTCTTCAGGAGCTGGCAAATGACAAAGGTATGGACAAATACATATGTAAATTTATACCTGTACTGAAAATAAATTTTTGTAACAGCCAAAATGACAGGACTGAACAGATGGTAAGACATTTGGAAAATGCCTTGGAATGGTACTTTTCATGTAGGGCAGGGTTGGGGATTGTCTGCCTCCGGGCCTTATGCAGCCTGCAGGTCAGTTTGCGTGGCTCACGAGGGCATTTCATAAATACAAAAAGCAACTGAAAAATATAATAATAACAATGATTCAAAAACTCTAGTTATTTACAGGAGCAGTTATTTACAGGAGCAGTTATTTACAGTGGCACATTTGCATTCACAAAAGAAAAAATTATCACGTAGTTATGACTTAAATCTCGTAATTACAAGAAAAGATCTTGTATAATCACTCTTCCAGTCAGGGTGGCATGTACCATCCAGGGGACACCCTGGACGGGATGCCAGTCCATCACAGGGCACAAGGCAGGGGACACCCTGGACGGGATGCCAGTCCA
>JABFEB020000038.1:3535157-3548704 GCA_019775895.2 Stomatorhinus ivindoensis | reverse complement strand
ACACCCTGGACGGGATGCCAGTCCATCACAGGGCACAAGGCAGGGGACACCCTGGACGGGATGCCAGTCCATCACAGTGCACAAGGCAGGGGACACCCTGGACGGGATGCCAGTCCATCACAGTGCATAGTCACACATAGTCAATTCTAGAAAATATGCAACTACAGACACAGAAGCACAGATCTATAACCCTGGGTGTGTAAGGGTGAAGTGGTGACCTATGAGCCTCTTTGCTTAATATATATAATTCATCTCAAAATTTCAGAGCACCTTCGGAAGCTGATCATGTTATCTTACAATGAAAGATGTTCTTTTAAAAATGCAGACAGATCCACGGTACACACGCAGTTTTTAGATCTGTTATTTCTCACAGGTTGTGAGGGCATCGTGGAGGATGTCGTCCTCTTGGGGGCGCCAGTGGATGGCTCAGCCAAGCAGTGGAAAAGGATTTCCAGTGTGGTCGCTGGAAGGATTGTTAATGGATACTGCAGGTGTGGGGATGTTATCGGTGAAGAAATGGGAATTTTGCTATGCGGACAATTGCAGCATTAAGTGCAGAGGAGTATGCATAGCACTGTTTCAGTGTGATTTGTCGTTGTGCTTCATAGAGGAGACTGGCTCCTTGGATTCCTTTACCGTGGTTCGTCCGTCCAGCTGACTGTTGCAGGGCTTCAGCCAATCAATTTGGATGATCCTCATATGGTTAATGTGGACTTGTCATCTGTGGTGAGTTAGGCGGTCTCAGTTTCTTAAAGTATAAGAAAAGCCGTCCATGTTGGCTTTGCGTTTCATTAATATCCATTATTTTTAAATTACGATTAATAATATTAATCATGATTTATTCACCTCTTAATGAAAATTGGGTTGTTTTTGCATATCCCATCTTTCTCTCCATGACACACACGGAGATGTAGACACAGGTGAGAGCAAAAAACCCAGTCATTACCACACAGACGAGGGTCCTCAGTGTTGAGGGATGCTCTCTGCAACCTCTGGACATAGCCAGTGGCCGTTTGACGCCCCTGCATCTCCTGAAGCTCCGTTGTTCCACTGAAGGAAAAAGCACCCCAGACCATTATGGCTCCCCCTCCACTGTGGCGTGTAGAGAGCATCTGAGGTGGGATCTGCTTGTCATGCCAGTAACGTTGGAAACCATCAGGACCATCAAGGTTACATTTTTTCAGAGAATAAAACTTTCTTCCACCTTTGAATGTCCCATGCTTGCAAAGTCCGAACAGGCAGTTCTGTGGCGTTCAAGGAGACGAGGCCTTTGAAGACGTTTTTTGTTTTTCGAAGCCCTTCAGTCTCAGATGCCGTCTGATAGTTATGGGGCTGCAGTCGGCACCAGTAACGGCCATAACTTGGGTCAAGGATCGTCCAGTGTCTTGACGGACAGCCAATTGGATCCTCTGGTCCTCTGGACATTTTTTTGGGTCTTCCACTTGACTTTTTTGTTCCATAACCCTCAGGATAATTTAATAAATTCCAAATGACTGTCTTACTGTGTCCCACCTCAGCAGCCGTGGCATGCTGTGAGACACCCTGCTTATGCAGTTCAACAACCCGACCATATTCAAAAAGCGAGTGTTTTTTTTGCCTTTGCCATCAGAAAGTCATGACAGTGTGACTACCTGACAGAAAATAAGGAATCCACATATTTGCAGATTTGGTCTTTTAAAGGCATGTGGTCCTAAACTTCTGATCAGCTGTGAAACAGCCTGTTTCACTTTAAGCATTGTTTTCAATTAATTGCATGCTCAAAAAAATGTTTTGTCTCACTCCCATTTCTTCTTGTTGCATGTTGAAACTCTACTTGGAACCTTGTTAAGATTCAACCAGGCAAAATATGATTTTTTTTTTTTGTTGCCATTTTTCAAGTGGTCTTAAACTTTTGATCGGGACTGTATTTATGGTCTGAAAAATGTTTCTGAGAATTCACGATTACAACATTGCATGTAGATGGTCTCAGCCTTGTTCCTCCAATTTTAGAAGACAGAACAGCTAACCATACAAATTATGTAAATTACACTTGTGAGTAGTATTGACTGTACTGAGTTTCACTAACCTTTTCTAATTTTATAACTGACTTAAGTGTAAACTTTTGACTGCCAGCTCTTTATGTGTGTGGTTTTAATATGTATTTATAATAAAATTCTTCCTTTTCAGATAAATGGCCATCTGGATTACATGCGTCAGATGGAGACTATTCTTCTTGCAGTAGGAGTTCCTACTCGTGAGAGGGCAGGAGACATGAACTGCCAGTCTTACCCAAGAAATACTGCAGAAGAGGGCTTTGCTGAATGCCAGTCAGACAAAGAAGATGGAAATTCCAGAAAGGAAGAGGTGAGGTCAGCTGAAGAGGAAGACGGACCGGTCCTCGATGGAAAAGAGAGACCTACCTTGAACAGCGTTTCTATATCCAGCCTTGCAAGAGATTGTAAAGGCAGTCAGGGAGAACATGATAAAGGAGAAAAAGAAGATTCTGATGGTTGGGATTTCCCAGACATCTCTGATTTGCTGGATTCTTTAAATGAGGCAGACGTGTCCATCCCACAGTGCCCTTTGGACGAAGTGCCAAAAAGCCATATGCAGACAGCTGACGGCGGAGACAGTCCTGTTACTTTGAGGCATCATTATGGAGAAGAAGCAGAGACCAGTGACTTTAGTCCTGAGTTCGTTCATTTGCCCAGGGATTCTGATCATACTTACAGGGACTGAGTTTTAGGGTGTTTTCACACCTATAGTTTGGTTTCTCTGGTCCAAATCAGTTGATGAGTTTGTAAACTTGCAGCACTTTCCCTTTAATTCGGTTTGCTTTCACGTGAAGTGAAGCAACAATGTAATGCTACAAACCATGTGAGAATGTTCATTCTGCTTATTGGTCAGATGTGTCTCACGAGAACAAGAAAGTAAATACAGGAAGAAGGTCCTGTGTCCTGGGCTATGCAGTAAATACAGGAAGTAGGTCCTGTAACCAGGGCTGTGCAGTAAATACAGGAAGAAGATCCTGTGTCCTGGGCTGTGCAGTAAATACAGGAAGAAGGTCCTGTAACCAGGGCTGTGCAGTAAATACAGGAAGAAGATCCTGCATCCTGGGCTGTGCAGTAAATACAGGAAGAAGATCCTGTGTCCTGGACTGTGCAGTAAATACAGGAAGAAGATCCTGTGTCCTGGACTGTGCAGTAAATACAGGAAGAAGATCCTGTGTCCTGGACTGTGCAGTAAATACAGGAAGAAGGTCCTGTAACCAGGGCTGTGCAGTAAATACAGGAAGAAGATCCTGTGTCCTGGGCTGTGCAGTAAATACAGGAAGAAGGTCCTGTGTCCTGGGCTATGCAGTAAATACAGGAAGAAGGTCCTGTAACCAGGGCTGTGCAGTAAATACAGGAAGAAGATCCTGCGTCCTGGGCTGTGCAGTAAATACAGGAAGAAGATCCTGCGTCCTGGGCTAGCCTTAGTATTTTATTTTACTTTCACACAGCACTGTTCATTCAACCAGTCAAATCCTCTCTCCTTCAGCCATTGACAGAACATCATGAAAACTTCAGTGTTTTTATGATATTTTAAAAATGTCACCAAGGGGGAGATCAGTGTCCATCTTAACTGGGCTAAAAATTCTGGCATGAAAATACCCTTAAAGCAAGACCTGTTGGACTTTGGGCTAGCTAGGTACTGGTCCAATCTAGGGATGTCGTGATACTAGAAATTGAGTAGTCAATACCGATTCGAGTGAAATTCCATGATTTTTGATACGCAGTTCTATACCATGGTATAAAAAACAAAACTACAAATCCCATGTACTTCAACATGCACACTTTTATTAAAAACATTTGAACATTACATGCCACTGCTGTTTTTTTTTTGTAGCCTTCAAGTAATAAAAAGACATGACTATTAACATTAGGCTACAAAAAAGAATGGTGGCAAGCAGTCTTCAAGTATTTAAACTATACAATGCTTAAAATACAAACCGCAATCGTGTCATCAATTGCAAGGAGCTTAAAATACAATGTAGACTAGTAAAAACATAATCAGGGGATCTCCTGGCGAAGCAGAAAATTTTAATAACAAAACAAATCACAAAATCATTTAAGGCAGCGCAAAAACTGTACAGTAAAAGTGGTTTTTTTTCCGCTTTCAGAAATTGATTTATGATCTGTTAACATTTTGTGTCTGTCGGGATTTAAGCCTGCCCATGTTTATTAATGTAGTATATGTGTAATAAGCATTTTACTTCAAGCATGTCATTATATATACATATGTATTTTTAAATGGAGGGAGATTCTTCAGAGGGGAGCTAGAACACTTGTAGGTGTATATGCTGCTCCTGTCAGGTGCAGAAGGATCGCGTCCCTGATATCTGTGTTACTGTGCAAAAAAGGGTAACATTGTGTTTTCAGAATTTTTGACATCGACTTGGTACTGAAGGATCGGTTCACTTGACATCCCGAAGTCAATTATAATTCAATGGCACCCTAGTAGGAGACTGTAGCATCTCCATTGGATACAGAGAAAGACTTTGTGCTTGTGCTGTCATACTTTCACCACATGAGGGCAGCAAAATGGCAGCTGAAACGCAGGTGTAGCAACAAACCACAACGTTCGGCAGATTCTACTGCCTTTTTCATTTTCGTGGTTCTAGTTGTGAGAGTACTTTACTGCATTTTTTCAGTCAATTCACTGGGTTTAAAGCTCTTGTTTTTTTTTGCCTAACCTCATGTCACAGTAAAATGGAAAGCCCTATATGCTTAATTTCTACTGTATATTGATGTAGGAGGACTCCAGTTACACCCCCACAGTCCAAAGACATGCTGAGGCTAATTGGAGTTGCTAAATCCCCCATAGGTGTGTATGTGTGAGTGAATGGTGTGTGAGTGTGCCCTGCGATGGGCTGGCTCCCCATCTTGGGTTGTTCCCCGCCTCGTGCCCGTAGCTTCCGGGATAGGCTCCGGACCCCCCCCCCCCCCGACCCAGACGGTTTGGAAAATGGACAGATGAAGTAGGAGGAACAATTATCCAGCTGCTAGCAAATTTTTTGTTCACTTCCCCAGATGTGTATTCCGTGTTGGGTACAGATGTCAGTGTTAACCATGTTAAAACACACTTTTAGAGCCAAGCTTGGTTTCTTTTGTTTATTGCGTTTATGGGCGGAATCATTAATTCTAACAGGGATTCCACGATTGATTAAATTTAAAATGTTCTGTTACCTACTGCTGACTTGAGTGGTCCTTGGTCTGATCCATGTTACCATTGTTCAGAGTTGCCCCCCCATGTATTTGAGAAAATGGTAGGGCCCTGAGATCTGTGATGTTTGTTCTTTTGCCACCGCCCCCTCACTGGCTTGCCTAGAATGGGTGAAGGTGAGAAATCCTGCAACAAATTATCTGTCATCTGTCTCACGCACCTCCCTCCCCAGACAGCTACTGCATTTACTTATTTTATCATTTCAACTGTTTCCTGTAAATCTCACACACACATTTGCCTTTCCTAACATGAACTGTTATCCTTTCGCAAAAATTCCATGTATAGTAGAAGAGAGGCCAGTATAACAGGGACTACCAATGTGAGGTAGTGTCACTTACTCTTTAAATGACAAGTGTCTGTCATTTACTTAAACAGACAGAAGAGATAATACATTTCATATATATACATCCTCAAAAAGCTTAGCAGTACTATGCAGATCAAGATAATAGGCCTACATTAATATGTTTAAATAGATGTGGAATGTGAAATTCAATACATAAAATGATACAAGCATTTTGTGTAGCAGTTACTTTCTGTAAAGAAGGTTTTCATTAGAAATCTGGCTTCTCTGTGGTACAGATGTCCATTAATAGTTACACTTTCTTAAATCAAGGATATAATGTGTTGTATGCAACACAAACTCATCCATAATAATTTATGCTATGATCTGTAAATGGTATCTTTTAATAACACTTGCATCGGATCCAGAATGAGAGCCCTTCATCAGCAACACAGTTCCCAATAAATCAGGACATTGCCAAGACAAAACAAGACAGACAAAACAACATGAATCATTTACTTGTTTTCTGTATGCATTGGAGGTGCTTCTATGTAGTGGAGGATAAAAGAAAATGGTTTAAAAACATAAATAATTAATGAATAATTAGCCATTCCAGGAGCAGTCACAGTCATTCCAGTGGTGTCGTCAAAATAAGCCTTATTTTCCCCCTCTGATTTTCTATGCCAGTGTTTCCTGACCAAATCCTCAGGGACCCAAAGAGGGTCCAGGTCTCTACTCCTTCCCAGCTCCCTGTCAGACAGTCCACAGTTTTGGTAGGGAGCTGGGAGGGAGCAAAAACGTGGACCACTTTGGGAAACACTGCTCTATGTAATCGACCTGTTCCTTTCATCGTTTTTCCCCACACTCCTTCAGTCCAGCGTATCCACCTGATTAGGCAAGAGTAATGGCAGCTGGTTCTGAGCATGCTCTGCATCAACCAGGTTGACGGCATCCGTAGCTGTAGCGGGGGGCTGAGGGGCATCTGAAGTCAGAGATGGGGGCTCCGTGGGGAGCTGCGGCTCCCCCGAATTGCGCAAAGAGAGGGAGAGGGGCGGTGAGGGGCGACGGGGGGAATGGGAGGCGCAGCAGGGCAGCAGGTGGGCCAGCGCACGCTTGAAGTCTCGCATGAAGAGTGGGTAGATGATAGGATTCATGGTGCTGTTACAGTAACCCAACCATGTGAGAGCGTCGAAGAGCGCATGAGGCACACACTCACATACTGCCTGGAGAGTGAAGAAGAAGATAGTCAGGAAAACGGAGAACATAGTCCCTGGGTACTGATATAGTCCGATATCTGTAACAAGGAAACACTGATACACTGACGTGGGGATGTGGACAGAGAGAGTGGCAGGCCAAGGCCAGACCCACTGATGTGGCAGGAGTAACAAAAATAAAACCATAGTGACGTGGGGATGTGGACAGAGAGAGTGGCAGGCCAAGGCCAGACCCACTGATGTGGCAGGAGTAACAAAAATAAAACCATAGTGACGTGGGGATGTGGACAGAGAGAGTGGCAGGCCAAGGCCAGACCCACTGATATGGCAGGAGTAACAAAAATAAAACCACACTGACATGACATACAGACAAAGACTGTGACAGAGTGGAGTGGGAATAGAGCAGAGAGCCACCCGGTTAAGATGAGTAAACATGAGAAGGGAGAGGATGTGCCATTCACACTCCTCTGCTGGGGAGGCGGAGAGTCAGAAGTGGCAGTAGGGGGAGAATTTTCTGCAAGGCCCCCACTGGAGAGGACAGGGACACAGATGGAGAGTAAGATGCATGGAGTACAGAGAGAGGGAAGCATCACTGGTAATTACTGACTTACACAGAGACCTTTCATCTGGACCTCTGCAATACACTCCAGCCGTCGCTGATGGAGGGTTTGTCAATAATTGTTTTTGATTTTATTATTATTCCTTTTCATTTTTTGAGGGCTGGAGAAGAGCTCCACTATAATGCCACAGGGATCAGTGATTATCATCAGATATGGAGTTAGTGAAGGACAGTGTATGATCATTTTGGGGAGGGGGATAACCTCTCCCCCCCCCCTTTAACAAATTCAAAGTGAGGACATACATCGAAATTCACTCAGAGGTGGATAGTTCAGGTCCAGAAAGGAAAAATCCAGATCAAGATGTTATTTCAACCAAGCTGAGTTCAAAGAGTCACATTGTCAGAGTACTGCTTGGTTGAAACAAATTCATGGCCTGGATCTTTCTTTTCTGGAGCTGAACTACCCACCATTGAATTCACTACTATACTAACAATATGGCATGTTCTACATCACCACAGGAAAGGGGGAAACGCACACTAATATATGCCACGTTGATAAACTACCCAGTCCTGGTAGCGATGTGCAAAGCTGGTGTTATCAGACTGGCAATGCGCACACTGACCTGTGCCATGTTGGTGATGAAGAAAGGCAGCCAGGTACTGAAGAAGAGCCCCAGGAGAACGCCCAGGGTGAGGCTGGCCTTCAGCGCTCTGCGGCCCTGTCGGTGAGCCATCCTGCGCTCCTGACTCACTGAGGACTGGAAGGAGAGCAAAGCGAGGGAGGAATGCAGCGAGAGAATCTCTCATCCCGCTCTCCTCTCTTTAAATCCTTCTCATACATGACATACACTCCCCGCTCTCTGCTTCACAAAGTACCCTCTACCTTTGTTGCTGTCTTCTTCTCCTTTTTCCTGTAGGCATTTACCTCTTCAGAAGACATCAGGTGTTTTTCATCTTTTTATTCTAAAAATGTCCTGCGCAGTTCGTGTCGATTCCATCTGCCTTTATGAAGTGAAGGCCAGCTGTTCAAACGCTCTGGCCGTCTGTAAGGTGCTTTGCTGTGACACTGCTTAGACTGACGGGTATTATGTGGACAAGGACAGACGCTGGATGGGAGGCATGAGTACGGCGCTATCAACCTTGTTACATCCACTCTTAAAAGAACACTTCTCTCTCACCTCCATCTCTGACACACCTTTACAGTTTCAGCGTGGCACATTTTTTCTTTTCTCAGATTCCTCTTTGAAAAAGATTGGAAGTTTCTGCTTTTTAATAATCCGTGTCCTTCTGTGTGTCTACACAAAGCGTCATCCCAGAGTAAAGCCACGGTGTGCTTGCAATCGCTGTACCACTTTGACAATTATACATTTTAATTTCAAGTGACATGGGGAGAAAGCGATTAAATTTTGAGTGCAAAAGCAAAAAACAGAATAGATAGAAACAACATTTTCCAAAAGGCATGGACTAATTTTGCACAGGGGAACTTGTAAAGCTTACGCAGGAGGTGTGAAGACAGCAAACGTGGTGGCTTCATGTGGCTATTTCAGCGCGATTCAGTTTGTATCATCACTACACTGTGGTTTAGTCCTGAACCACAGTAGGGGGTAGTGAGTTATTTTCTGTATATTCTCCAAAAATTAGTGAATTAATGTTGTACAAGAATAAAACTACTCAAACAGGTATAAATGTGAGGAGAATGTTCCTGCTGTTTTCATGTCTTTAGTGCTATTTCTTTCGTCTTTCAGCACACCATTTCAGAAATGTGAATTATCAATGTGTCAAAACATTTCTTGGAGCAAATATACGGTAAATCTTTTTTCACACAATGAGACTCATTTACAAACATAAATAAATGATAAAATAGCTTTTGCATATAAGATCTGTGCATTGATGCACATTTATCTTACACAGTGAATTCATACACTGCTTTGTTTCATTTCGTTTAGTGACTCTGGTAACTAACATCCTTCAGCTAGCAAATGCTAAAATGTATTTATTTGTCTGTAGACCTGTCTTTCATTAATTCCCATTTCCCAACATTACATACACAGGCTGAAGACCAGGAAAAATACTTCCAGTTTAAAATAGTGTACGGTTGCATAATATAATTTTCACTCTCCTAGTGATTACTTCTATTGTTTTATGGCTTATATAAAATACTGCTTACCCTTGTTGACTCATTTACCACAATTCTACGTTTACAAAGATCAGCTCCTATAGAGGCATTATTGCCAAAGTTCACTTAAATGTCAGACATTAACACCATTTCATTTCAACCACAGTAATGCACAGAAATAGATTGGCAGTACTTACTGAGGGATCCCTAAAGGAATTCCCATTCTATTACGGCATCCGCTAAACTGAGCAACTAGTCGAGCAACTCTAGCCATCTGCTAAACTTTACATATCTATGCTGCTGGATATTTAACCGGTTCAGATTAAGGTCGTCATGGATGCATCGTCGCACACGGAGCTCCTCCCATCTAACCTACCTGCGCCAGGCGAGCTGCAGGGACCTCCTGCTGGCTACAGTAGTCTCCATCCACGGGGGCATGTGCAGGCGAGGCTGGGCGGGATGCCCCCCCGGGGGAATGGTGTAGGTGGTGGGGGTGTGTCAGGGCAGCCACGCGGCGGGCCTGGCGCTTCGCAGCCAACAGGATGCGGCAGTAGGTGAAGCAAATGGCCGCCGACGGCAGGAAGAAGGTGAGACAGGATGCCACCAGCGCGAAGGGCAGGCTGACGCGGAGGCGGCACTGGGTGGGCACGGTGCTGGAGCTCCAGGGGGTGATACCCAGGCGCAGGACACCTAGCTCCGGCAGGGCGGCACGGCCCAGGCTGTGCCAGCCCATTTCGATTGGCAGGAAGGAGGTGAGAGCGGCCAGCGCCCAGGCCCCAAGCAGCAGCAGTAGGGCGCGCGGCGGTGTCATGCGCTGCTTGTAGCGCAGCGGCGAGATGATGAGCAGGTAGCGGTCCAGGCTGATCAGGCACAAGTTGAGGATGGAGGCGCTGCAGCACATGATGTCGAAGCAGAGCCACACGGGGCAGAAGGGCGGCCAGAGCATCCAGGCACCGCTCAGCGCGTTCAGCGCCGCCGGGGGCATCACCACCAGCGCCACCATGAGGTCAGACAGGAACAGCGACACCAGGAAACAGTTGGAGGTGCAGCGGAGCGTGCGGTGAGCCAACACCAGCCCGATGAGTAGGACGTTGCCACACGCCGTCACTGCGATGATGACAAGCAGCACGGCGGCCAACAGCCACACCCCGCTGCCACTGAGGTCCCACACTCCGTGGGCCCCTGCGTAAGCGAAGCTGCTGTTCTGATTACCGCCTCCACTGGGCTTCGTAACTGCCGCCACAGCCCCTTTGGGGAAGCTGGGCTCAGCCATCTTCAGATAGTCCGTTGACTCCGGGTCTGAAGGGTGATGGTTGAAAGCCAATAGGAATGGCTCTCCTGTCAGAGGGGAGGAAGCGGACCAAAGGGGATACGAGGAGTTCCTCTCGCTGCTCTGCACACAAACTCAAGCACTCATCCGCCAGCAGAGCTTAGCTCCTAGGTACCAATCGCTCAGCAGTCTGCATGCCGGCTCGCTTCCGCGCTCTCCTGTCGCTCCATCGGGCTCCTCTCCCGTTCGCCACGACGACGGCGTGCCTGTCTGCGTGTCTCGCAGCTGTGCGTGTGTCACAATGACACACGGTGCAAAAGGGCAGCACGGAGAGGACTTACCGTGCGCGCGTGTCCGGGCGCATACGTGCACCTGCTTGCCGGCATGTCTGCTGCGGCGTGTGTGTGAGGGTCTGCATATAGAGAGCGGAAAATTGAATCAGGACCAAGGGCGAGAAAGAGAGGGAGCGAGAAGGTTGGAAGAGACAAAGATAAAACGTTTCCAATTGTGTGTAATATCTGCTGTGTTTGGAGGAGCGCGTATGTGTGTGAGAGTGTGCGTGAGCGCAAGAACATCGCTAAGTGGGCCAGCCCCCGACACTGAAGTATTTGTGTGAGTGCATGAGATGCCGACCGCGAGCACCTCCTCCCCCGCTTGGCCTAATCCCCACGTCCAGCACTCCAGCGCTGCCAGCACGTGTCTGCGCATTAAAATGTCGAAGACGCTGCCAGTCTGGGTTCTCAGGTGTATGAGGGCGGAGTGGTGAGCGGGCAGATGGGACCAGGTCCTAAGGCAAGCGTAGCTGGAGACCCAGACTCAGGCTTCCTTCTCTGCCACATTCGCCCTGCCATAGCAGCTCCTAAGAACATTTGTTTGGAGTTTAAGTCGGGGATGATAACCCTGTCCTTACAAGGACAAACATGACTGTGGTTAAAAAGCTGTGTACACAACATTTTTAAACACCGTGTCCGTGGTAAAAAATGAGTTCTGGTCCAACTGCGCTGTATGACTGATCTGGCAGTTACTTGCGATCCAGTTACATTTATATAGAGCAAATTTTTCCTGGTGAAAAATACTACATTTTTAGATTATGAAATGCAGTTTTTTATTGTAAAACTGGGTATATAAAACCCAAACAATGTCAAAGTTAAATTTTTACTGTACTATGGAGTGAAGAGATTAAGAAAATAGGGATCTGGTGGTTTTGGATTCCTTCACTGACGTTTTGTGAATGATTGGCTGAGAAATGACACAGAATTTCCCTATGCATACTTTGCTGATTAATAGAATAATTTTCCAACTAGACGGTGACATCGTGCCTCAGTGGATGCTTCGCACCTCCTGCTGCCCCTTTGTGCATGGAATCTGCATTTTCTTCTCCTGCAGCATGAAGATATACCGTTAAGCTAATTAGCATCTCTGATTTGGCACCGTGAATGAATGGTATCCGGTATGTGCTGGAATTCAGATGGAATTTACTAATCCTACTTTTATATATATTCTGAACAGGAAAGATATGTAAGTAATTAATTAATTACCTGTCTTATTTGTTTTGACTGTTTTTTACTTTGTGGCAAATTGCAAATGTGTGTTACAAATTTACAACAACAATAATAATAATGTTGTTGCTGTATTCAGAAGCCACAACACAGCAATCTCCTGGAAAACATGACCAATAATGGGAGGTTATTGGCATAATAGAAAAGGAACAGAAAGAGGGAGCAGAAACCAAAAAAATATATTTAATTTCTATTCATTTTCAGCAGACTTCCATACTGGTATTGCATTTAATATTCTCATTTAGTTTGTACAAGAGAGAAGACTTCCAGAAGTGGTTAACCAGGCTCCACTTCACGTGAAACACACCTTTCTCCCACACCCACCCTCTGGACCATCACAATGCAATGTTCGCGCACTGAGTGAATTTTATTTTGCTGCCACCTTGTGAGCGTCTGAGTGTATGACAATTCTCCATCAAGCCTCGGGAGAACCACAGATATAAACGGAAGGCAGTATAAAGAAGTATGCAGGTTACTTCCCATTCTCAGTTTGCTTGTAAATTTGAGAAACTATTTATGCACCACAACCACACAATGATCGATAATTGAATTTGGTCTTCGTGTTAATACGGCCATTTCATACTGTGAGCAGTATTGTTTTGATAAGAAAAGGGCTGTTTCACACAATTGATCCTTTTAACATAACATTTGACAGCTCTTTCCCAGCCTTTACAGACATGTTATAAAGGCCAAGATCTGGAACAATAGCTCCAAAATTGAAGCAACGCTTAGTGACAGGAAAGGGAAGAATGATTCAGAAAAGATGCTTAACCTTGTGAAAAGAATAACTCCATTTGTTATAATTACTCTATTAATGCTGCTCTTTAATGGATATTATTATCCATTTCACAAAACATTATATGGATGAAAATCTATACCTGAGAGACCCAAAATCATCCCACAATTGTAGCTGCAGCAACAGATGGCAACATGGGCCGAAAACTGAGGCTGCAGCCGCCATCTTGTGAACAAAGCCATCTGCCACCTAAATGCATTCTGTGGATCACTTTGCACACTTCTCAGGAACATTGCACAGGTCAGCGATTCTCAAAATGTGGGATGAGATGATTTTCGGGATATTATAAAAATAAAGTTTGTATTTTTTTTTCATTGCCAGCCCCCCCCACTTCATAAATTTTATTGGTATCAGTCCAGTAGCCCATTGCCGAAATTTATCATGTTACTGAGCCCAAGTTAAAGTCAATGGTGGTACAGTAATCCCTCACTTATCGCAGGAGATAGGTTCCAAGGCCGACCGCGATAACTGAATTTCCGCGAAGTAGGGACGCCATATTTATTTAATTA
>JABFEB020000038.1:3515490-3528770 GCA_019775895.2 Stomatorhinus ivindoensis | reverse complement strand
AGTCCCCCCCCACCCTGCCGTCCAGCTTGAGGAAGTTCGATTCGCTGACTGAGCTGGGTTATGAGAGAGTTGGGCGAAGAGGAATTACTCCGAAGGAACATATCATTACAGACAAAACAGAAAAAAGTTCACGCTAACTAGTCAGGCGAAGTCGTAAAAGGGAAATTTCCATTAAATCTAAGACTGAAAGCTGCAGACATGGTAAGGCCTTGGAATTAAAAATAACTAATGAAACGGGTAGGGAAGGCTATGTAGGCTAGTTTAAGGTGGGGTGCAAGGAAGATTAGTATACCCTGTGGGAAGTCTTCTGGGTGCGTGGCAACACGGGATAGTTGTTTTGTTTGCTGATCGGTCGACCAGCATTTCTTGCAGTACGTTCAACAAGAAGTAATAGCAGTGTTTTGTGTGTTTGATATACTTGGTGAATAACTGGGAATGTGGCAGTGTCAGGAATTCCCGAGCTGCAGGGTACTCGCCGACTTAACGCTATACTAGCCTTGCACTTGACTTCCCTACCTGCCACCCTGTGCCTTAAGTTGCAGGACGTGTACGAGACTGAAGTTGTTCGGTGCAGGAACACAGCAATCAATATATTCTCCTTTTCTCTTGATTGCTTCTTAACGTACGATGTGGTTGTTTTTGCGGTGCGGTCGGATTTTTTTAATAGTCTCATTTTCTTCATTAAGCTGCTATAAAATATACTTATGCAAGTTTATACGCCTCGTTGATTGTAGGAACGGCATTCCGATGATTTCTCTCTGACTCTTATCTCACTTTACTTCAGATGGGATTACAGTAGTATTTATTCGAAGCAATCCCTTCGATTTTTGTCGTGCAAGTACGTAAGACTAAAATTCAAGCCATAAGGCTAATATTTTATAAAACGACTACTACGTTTGACTAATGATGACGTAAATGCGTTTACTACATTGTTTTAGTGTGTGTTGGTTTGTTTTCTTTATATTAATGAAAATTAGTCCCTTTAGAAACATCGTTACAGGCATAAAATAATAATCAGCCCTTGGGGAATGACATTAAGCTATATGATTGGATCAGTAACCACTCCCTTATTCTCAAGACTGTAGATTTAAGCCTTTGTATGATAGTTCGGAAGAACATGGGCCCATTCTCTCTTCTTGATGTATTAGCTATATTACAGGAATACCCTTTTAAAGGTGCTGGGTCCTTGTCTTTACAGGCTCCTGTCTGATATTGAATCTGCATTCCAGACATGCGCTCTGTAACTTCCTTCAAGTCTTTTAACACTCTGTTTAACCTGTACCATCATGTGATACGCAATTGTTTGTAAAGTGTATTTATTTATAAATCTAAGGATTGAGTGATCCACAAAGGCTTAACTTTTCAAACTTTGCCTTTTTAAATCCCACTGTTTTCGTATCATTTATTTCTGTGCCTTTTTTTTTACTTAAATAATTGCTTTGTCATGGACTAAATTTTAATGGATGTACTTCACAGTGAATGCAGCCTGAGTGCTGGCAAGTGATGGTCCTTGCTGTCATTCGCTTTGCTTTCCAACTTGCATTTCCAGTCTCTGTTTGTTGGGCTTTGCAGAATGACCAGCAGCTGGACTGTGCCCTTGATCTGATGAGGCGTCTGCCTCCCCAGCAGATTGAGAAGAACCTCAGTGATCTCATCGACCTAGTGAGTGCAAAACTCTGCCGAGTAGTTGGAAAGACAGACATGTCTAGGTTACACCTTCGAAATGTTGAGAAAAGCGTATACACCATTGTATATGTTTGTGTGTGTTTGTAACGGTTTCTTAGAATTGCACAAACAGTAGTTTGCACACTTCTCTTTTAACACTGCATTTCCACTTCCTTGGCACACACAGCTTTAATATACATGATTTGCTTGTTGTGATCTCTTGAGGTTTCATGCATTTTATCTTTATATTTCAGTGGCTGATCTGAGTAATTAAATGAGAGCTTTCCTCAAATCGGTGGTTTTAACATTTTGTTAGTTTTTATACTGGAAGAAAGCTTGAGGAACTTCAACCGTGTGTAGTAACTGTGCACTTCCTATATGCGTAGGTTCCCAGTCTTTGTGAAGACCTGCTGTCCTCTGTGGACCAGCCACTGAAGATTGCCCGTGACAAAGCTGTGGGCAAGGACTATCTGCTGTGTGACTATAACCGTGACGGTGACTCCTATAGGTCAGTTATGGAATAATGATTTGATCACAAATTTTGGTCTTTTTTTTGGCGGGTGGAGTGACTGATATACAGGCAGTCCCTGGGTCAAGCTTGTACTTATGAACAGACTGCCACAAGGCCTATTATATTAAAAAATTGGGTTAAGTAAAATGGTACTTATCACATGCACGCACTACTTTGTACTATTTGTGTACTATTGTGTCCTATATTATTATTTTTTCAGTTTACCTACAAAGTTGTCTAAAATACTTAGGGAATGGATCTCATGCATAACCTAGGGACTGCCTGTAAATAACAGAAGTACCAGAACAAAATAAAGGTGCAATGAATAGTCCTCCAGGCATCTTCTGTCTGAGTGATTTGTCATTGTCTGTTTCCATGTTGCCTAAGGTCACCATGGAGTAACAAGTATGAACCGCCCATAGATGATGGTGCTATGCCTTCTGCCCGCCTCCGCAAGCTGGAAGTGGAGGCTAATAATGCATTTGACCAGTACAGAGATCTGTGAGTGTTCTGCTCTGCAGTGTGAATTGTACTATGTAGACTACTGTTCACAGCCTGTACTATACTATAACCCTGTACTGTATAAGCATTTACCTTAGGGTTAGAACAGTAGCTTGTATTTATGATTCACAAGCATAGAAAAATCCCATGCAGGAGTTTAACTCATGTGCTATCTGCTAGTCGTACTCGATACCGACATTTCCCGCCCTGGTCCTTGGTGACCCCCAGACGGCTCGCATTTTCCCCTCTTTTTGTTCCCTACCGGGAGCTGGGAGGCAGCAGGAATGTTGACCCCTAGGACATGGGTTGGGAAACGCCGCTGTACACCATCCCACCATTAATCCAAACGAGTGGGGCTAAATACATGCCTCACCTGAACGGCATCTCTGTAGTGATGTGTGGTCAAGCCTGATAACACATAACCAGTGATTGGTGAGTACGTGGTCTTTCCCAATCACCCTTGGATAGGTACTTTGAAGGTGGGGTGTCGTCAGTGTACCTGTGGGACTTGGATCATGGCTTTGCGGGGGTCATCCTCATCAAGAAAGCGGGGGATGGCTCAAAGAAGATCAAGGGCTGCTGGGACTCCATCCATGTGGTTGAAGTGCAGGTGAGAGACATAATAAACGGGCCGATGAAGAGGGGACACCCAGGACAGCCCTGAAAGGTGCTTCACGCCTCATCTTTGTCATACGCAGGAGAAATCCAGTGGACGTACAGCTCACTACAAACTGACCTCCACTGTTATGCTCTGGCTACAAACCACCAAGACGGGCTCCGGCACCATGAACCTGGGCGGCAGCCTGACTCGACAGGTGACGTAACTGCCACTTTAGCAAAAGAAATATGGTTATAGATAAGCAGCCTGTGTGAAATAAAGATCATCTTCGCTAGTGTGATGGGATGAGATATCAGCAAGGTCACTATTGCAATACACCAGGGTACTTGGCTACCTTATGTGCTGTTAAGCTAGTTTGTAGCACATACATTTTAGTAGTAAGCATGCAAAATTGTAGCACTCGTAACAAATTTCGGTAAAACACTATTTCATGAGGTCCAAGAAACATGCTGAGACCTGCTCCATTAAAGTTTTATCAAGTTCATAAGTCAGTTGATAATCCAGTTTTATAAAACTATTCAAAATAGGACACTAATTAGTCAGCTAATTTGAAGACAAAAATAAACACAAAGGGACCCTGCCCTGATATACACATGCTGACAGACCCTGTGTACGAGTAGACATGGGCACACACACACTCACTGTCTCTTGGTTTCTTTCACCGTATATCTTTGTCTCTTGAACTTTGTGCAGAATGTTTACTGCGTCATTAAATTCCAGCAATGGAAAGGTGGTGTCCAAACCTTTATTATAGTGAGAGGTACTTTTACAAGGAATCAAATAATCCAGATGGTTCTGGGAGAGGTGTTTCCCCCTAGGTATATCTTGCCAGTCTGTGGGGGGCAGGGTTCTCCTCGATTATATATTAGATTGTAACATGTTTTGCAGTCAACTTAAAATGTCTTGGGGATCGACTGGTTAGCCACCACTGTCTTAAATCTTTCTTTATTGAATTTGTATCTCTTAGCATCTGCTGTGCTTTGGGTAGCATTGCTAACACTGTTGCTAGTGTAATTGTTACCACCTCCTGAGACCGTGTCATCCTGGGATGCATTTTAACTTATATACCGCATCTTTTTAACTTTTATAAAGTAGTATGCTGCATGTGTCTGTTTGGCAAATGCATACTTGCACACCATTTATGTGCATCTCTGATGTCAACTCTGATCCTCCATGACATCAGCATCCCTCTTAATAATGAGTAATTGATTTTACTTTTCTTTAGTTACTAACAGTTCGTTACTGATAGGCTTCAATCATTTAAGTGTCCGCCAGTGAGACTTATCTTGTTGAGCATGAGTGGCAGTTACTTTATTTCCAAAATTCAGCACTGGGTCATTAACAGTGTGATGCTTGCTGGGAATACTAGTTTTAACCCAGCTAAGTTTCCAGTCAATTCGGTGTAGATTTTCAAAGAGCACAACAGGTAGTGGTGATGTCATGACTCAGGCCAAATCACACGATCGCAAGGGAATATTTTTTTGTAATTCACTCATAAATTTTTAGCCACATGTTCAAAATGTCGTACTGTAGAAGCTTGCCTCAGTATCAGTTGCATTCTCAAAGTTATTTTGCCGTTTTAGATGATTCCTTTTAACTGAATAAAAAAAAATCGATGTTAGTGCAGTTTGTTTTTCAGCACCTTAATTCTTTTTGTCCCTTGACTGTACAGATGGAGAAGGATGAGACTGTAGGAGAGTCTTCTCCGCATATTGCCAACATTGGCCGCCTTGTGGAGGTGAACGATCCTTTAACTTGGTGGGGGGGGTGGGGTGCCATACTATAGGATTTAATTAATACAGTGGTACCTCCGTTCTTGAACTCATTAGAACTCAAATTTCATAAGTCGAACCAACCAATTACCTAGAACTCTATCTGAATCTCAGAAGTCAAACCGTGAACACCGACCTAAGATATCTTGTACGTGCGGGGAAATGAGTCACGTGGCATGTCTCTCAGCGGAAACAAAGGGTAAAGCTTCAGTCTCAACCTCACATTAGCTGTGATGGCACCGTACATGTTTAAACTAACTAAATGCATATATTTAGACTGTAAAAATACATTTAGACAATGATACAGTAACAGTAATTATATAATAAAATGCATTTAAAAAAAGATTTCTTATTTTAATATTAATAATAAACCATTAATACATTTCATTATAATTTGTTTTGCCGAGCGGGGACGGAACAGAGACAAAGGCGCAGACGTTAGTGTATCAGGGAATACTGGGTTTAATTACAGGTAAGGCAGGCAAAACGCAGACGGACAATACAATTACCGGACTGGGGAAACAAACTGAAACACGGACGAAATACAGAGGACTAATGACAACAACCAGAAACAGCTAATCACATGAGGTTAACGAGGGGGCGTGGCACACGGAAGCAGCAGACGATCGGGGCAGGACACATTTTCTTACTTTACAAATTACTGCTTTAATAAATGTGCTTAGGTGTGTTTAGTACAGTATATGCTATTCTTGTTTTATCCAGTTCATTTTGTTTAAATGCGACAAACATATTTAGGTGTAATTTTTGGGGGCCGGGAACCAATTAATTGGTTTTCCTTTATTTCTTATGGAAAATTCGATCACAACTCAAACTTTTTAGGATTCGATCCGGAGTTCTGAATGGATTAAATTGGAGTTCTGTGGTACCACTGTATTGGTTGTTTTGTTTATCGAATTACGTATGAGTCAGTGTTTATGTAATTTGTATTTATGTTTATTCTGTTAGGATATGGAGAATAAAATTCGTTCTACCCTGAATGAAATCTACTTTGGAAAAACAAAGGACATCGTCAATGGTCTAAGGTATGGATTAAATGTTTCACTGTACCTTTGTCTTGGCCATGCCAATGTCTTTTATTAGTTCAATATCATAACTGTACCCTTTTTGTTTTTTGCTGATCACTGGCCATTTGGGGTACAGTAGAATTTTACTATCTGTGTACTGCTGCCCAATTCTGGAATGTGTACACCCCCAGTGTTAAGTACACTGAGAATTTTTTTGACCAGTCACTGTGTTGCTAAGATTTACTTAAACCGGAAGAGATGAGAAATTGGACGTAAGCTGAGAAACAACCAGCAGGCCTATTTATGTACATTGCCAGTGTGCACAGACACCAGTACGAGTAGCAGAGTGAGCTGAACATTGGTTAGATCCTCAGGTGGGTAACCTGTAGGTTAAGTGCCAGTTGGGATCCTGCTTATGTCACCATGAGGTGCACTGCAGTATAATTTGTTTGAATTAATTTTTGATTATAGCTTAATATGTCAGCGCTATCAAGCCATTGTTACTGTGCCCCAGCTTTAATTATTTAATTTATGATGTTCATGGATTTTTGTAGTTTCATCTTTTTAAAAAAGGGGAGAAACTCTTCACTGGTCCTGTTCTTGGTGACTAAATAAAAGCTTAGTAATGGAAACCCTATGAATGAGCACACACACGGAGTCTCAGCGACATGAGGGGACTCTCTTATTTCTAAAGGTTGTACATCCAGTATCTCCCACTCCCACACACTTTCTCTCTTACCCTTTTCCCTGCTATATGATTTTTTTTTCCTTCTTACCCTGATTCTGTATTACTTCCTGTCCTTCTTTCTCCTCTCCGTCTCCTTCCCTCGTTCTACCTGCCCTCTTCTCCTCAGATCTATTGATTCTCTGCCTGATAACCAAACATACCGTCAGCTCCAGAAGGAGCTCTCCCAGGTCCTCACCCAGCGCCAGATCTACATTCAGCCAGACAATTAGGGCTGGAGGTATATCCTGTCTCTTCAGGGCCTCAAGGCACTACGTGGTTGTGTGACTGTGGGCCTCAGCCAAAGGCTGACACTAGAAGACTGGAATGGGATTTGTGTGACTTTTGTTTCAGGAGGAGAGTTGCCATTTTGTATGTCTGTTTCATTGACTTTAATGAGGTTGAAATATCTGGCTTTTTCTGCCTGCTGTTGGGAATGCTTTCCGGGCCACTAGTATGTCATGTGCTTATCGGGCTGTGCTGTATGGTTCTGCCTAAGAAATACATAAGGAATGGATTTTGTCGTTCCGAGTTGTGATTGTGCTTATTCTCATGGTATTTGGATGCTCTGTATTTCTTACTGACAGTGCTTGAGTGTTAGGTTGTGTTATAATTAATGTGTTATAATTAACCGCATAAAAATATATTTTTTTTTACTTGGCAAGATGCTTGTGCATCGCAGGAAAACCAGCATATTTATTTGGCACTCCCCAGGAACCTTCTGTTATGTTTATCTTGCTTACTAACATCAGTTTCCAGGTACAAGAATTGTTCTGTGTCATTTCTCACTTCATTTGAATTCATGTAATTGTTTGCCTTGTTACTCTACACATGTACCGCAAATTGTGAGTCCATTGAATTTGCCTTCACCCCTTTGCTGTACTGAAGGTCTGTCTTCTGTCTTTCAGGAGTTTACAGACACTGGCAGACAAGTCAATGCAGGAGGCTCTGAAAAACGACCTGATGGTGGCGCTCAAACGCAAACAGCAGAGTTAGAGCGCTTTGTCTTCATTTCTCTGTTGCCGTCTTCCACGCTTTTTCGTTTTGTTTCACCTCCTATTCAAAGCTTTGTTCATATTTCCCCTTCAGCTGCGACTCTCTTGTCATCGCTCTCATCTTCAGCATTCATTTAAATGAACAAAAAAGTTTTTTAAATGAGTCTTATTGGAAATGTCTTTTAAGTCCTCATTCTCAGTTTTGATAAGTTATAAATATCGGTGTTACAAATATTCTACACAGTAAGTAATAATGTTAACTTCCTAATGCTCATGTACTGTTTGTCTCTTGGGGCAGTGAAAAACTTTCCCACTTAGGAATTTTGCGAGGCATATAAGGGACGGCTGAGTGGTTGGGGGATGCATACAGGTCATTTTCACTATTTATTCTTGTATTGAATATATATGACATTTTTACCCCGTATCTCCTTGAAAAAAGTGCACATCACACTTCCTGCTGTGAAGGGGTCGGCAATACACACCCAGTACCGACCCATTATGATCATTATTATCACTGTACTTAGTGGGAAATTTCTGCCTTTCGCTTTTTCTGTTGTGAATGCCTGGACTAATGGGCAGGCAAATGGGACAGTGAATGAACATATAATGAATGCTCCTTTTATTACTGTTTGGGTCTTGAATTTCTTCGTCTTGGGGGGGCTATTTTGGATTCTATATAGGTACGTGTTTCTATTTTTTTTTTTTGTTTGTTTTTTTGTTTTGTTTTGTTTTTGTAAAGCTTATTCATGAAATAGAGCCTCCCACAATAAACCCAGGTTATTATATGGCAAGATTATTGATGCATCTTGAGTCCTTACATCATACCATCATACTAGCAGTTGCAATATATTTTATTCAAAGAGTTGATACAATTATTATTGATTAGCACTCTAGTCATCCATCTTCATTTACATTTATTCAGTGTCAGGTCTTGACAAATGTTACAACTAAGCCTGATTTGAACATTTCGGGGGGGGGGAGGATCTGAGAATTTAATTAAAAAAAAGTCTGTAGTATGTGGCAACTTGATTTTCAAAATACTTAATTCCATCTATAGGTCAAAATATCTCTAATCCCAGCAAAGTACAATATTCTGATAATTAAATAGGTAACAGAATCAGTGCATCAATGTATATATATTTTTTAAATTACAAATATGGAAACATACTATGTTCTTGCATTGCAAATAATGGAAATGTCAGTATCAAAGCAAATCATGTCTGGGGTAAATTACAATGTACTGAGGGGGATAAAGTAAACAGGTTAAATTACTTTTTCATACTTAAGGTGGTGCTGAGTTTCTTAAATTAAAAAAATGTTCTATTTGACTTGGTTTTAGACCATTGTTTCTTATGTATAAAAAGTTGGATGACTGATCGTCATCATTAGTAGTTCCTCATACAGAACAGCCTTACATTCATTGAGTTTTTAACCAGAATGTGAAAAAGCTTTCGTCAGAAAATGTGATGCCGTCCATTGTCTGAGTCGGGATTGCAGGGTATCCGTCGGAGCAGACATACCCAGACCTCCTCCCCGGCCACCACTTCCAGCTCCTCCAGGGGGAACCCCGGGTGCTCTTTAGCCGGCATGTCCTGGGTTTGCCCCAAGGTGTCCTACTGGTTAAACACATGGAAAGTACCTCCCCAGGCAGCCAGTAGGCATCCTACTCAGACATTGGAATCACCTCAGCTGACTGGAGATTACAGCCCAATGAAGTCAAATGGGCCACAATCCTCAAACCCCAGTTGCACCATTCCTGTCCTCTGAATATATTCCCTCTGAAGACAACGTGTCAGTGGGACAGTAGGTCCTCAAAGTGCTCGGAAAGCCTCGTTCTTCAGGCTGCCGGCTCCTTTGCCCAATACTGTCCACCAGTGAGTTTGGGGTTCACTACTGCTACAGGTACCAACGGCCGTACGGCCATAGCTCTGCACAGCCGCCTTAACGGCAGAGGTACAGATCATTATCCATTAGGGACAAATGTTTCCAGCCTCCCTTGGAAAGCAAGAGGTTCTGCTGGAAGTGTGAGTGGACCTCGCCCCCAGGGGTCTCTGCCAATCATTCCCAGCATACTCCCACTATACATTTTTATCTACCAGGTCTATTCAGCATTTACCCCTCAATTTGATCCTATTCACCAACAGTGATCAGTTGACGGCTCAGCACCTTTCTTCACGCAAGTGTCCAGGACATACAGTCACATTTCGGTAAAGTATGAGATGACTGAAAATCATTCAGATACATAAATACATGCGTATAAACCAGGGTTATCGGTATTGAGGTCCAGAGTTTGTGTTTGTCTGTTTTAGCAGGGGGAACTATGTATTCTAGTCTTAAAGTAATAATGTTTCCCCTTCATATCTATGCACAAATGTATGATTGATGGCTGAAAAGGTGATTCAGATACCTGTTTGCATGTAAAGAGATTTGTATCACCAGTTTGGTGTTTTGTACGTTTTGTATCTGTATTATCATAGGAAACCGTGCATCATGTATTAATAGGACTGGATTATGCTTGAAAGGACACAGACATCATTGCAATAATCGATAAATCTTCAAAAAATACACAAATATCGAAAACACATCCAATGTTTTTGCATCAATGGTTTAATTCAAAACCAGCATAGAAAGATGTAGAAATGACAGAGAAACCGTCTAACTACAAAGTAGAAGGTTGCGTGATTATTCAAAATCGCATGACAGATGGGGAAGGTCGGGGATCTGAATTTCCCGAGACACCAGCACGGACAGAGCGATTCAGCATAGTAGCGTATTTAAAGCGCAATGCCACAGAAGGGCGCAGTTTGAAATTTGTTTTGCATACTCTCTCACACAAGTGGAGGCACATGCGTCACTGTATATGCTCTCCAGAGCTCCACCTGGGAACGGCATTTAATCATTCTTATCCAGTACCGGTCCTAGCTGATGTGGCGCCCTAGACGAGCATCACTGCCGGCGCCCCCTCAGAACGTGACGCCCTAGGCGACCTAGCATTGACCAGTGCTGGCAGGAGTGACATTAAAACCCAGCCAATAACTCAACCACATTATAACTAAGCGAGAGAAATTACACCTGACTAGCATTCAAGCATAAAAAACTCGTTCAATGATCTTGTTACCTATACATATAAGACTAATCAACGACGAAAATGCAAAGACTTAAAACCATTAGTTTAAAAGCGGGGTAGACGTGGGAAAGCGTTTTATCTGATTATTACAAGTTGCTATCTTGAGACAGACCCAGTGGATGGATCATGCAGGTGCAGCAACACACTTAAAAGAAAAAATATTTCTGAAAATTATGTTGTGCATTCCCAAACACCTTGAAAAGTATTTCTAACTTTCCCTAATTAAATTACGTAGGGAGAATCTGACGTTAACTCTGGCTATTTATTAAATTAGCAAATGTCAAAATATCCTAAGTATTTTATAGTAACACTCTGCCCCACGGCCTACAGACAGTATCAGGGTAATGACTCTCATTAGTCATGATTACCTCTTTCTTTTTCCTGTTTTTCCTCTATTTCTTCTTTATCTTCCCCTGTCACCAGAGGGCTTCGGTCTTTTGGACATGATAATGTCTATTTTAATTAGATATTAGTAATCACGGTGTGTGATATGGAAGGTAGGTCGCCGGGCAAACCAAGAAATACCTATTATTTAACAAGATTTATTTAATGAGCTTTTTGTTATTTCGAAATAATAGTGTGAAATAGTATTAGTAAAGCAGTATAGTAAAAGTTCTTTTTCCAGTACCTTGGTGCTAACATTACACAGGAACTGTCCCTGGTGAAGAAGGCCGGCCAGCGTTTATACCACCTCAGCCGCCTCAGGGACTTCAAACAGCCTGATTCGGGAACTGCACCATACAGGATAAGAGAGCTTCACACCATCTGCACCAAGCATGCTTGCCTGCAGTCCATATACAGCAAGCGGCGCTGGACCAAGGCCAGGAACACAGTGATGGACCCCAGCCACCCAAACAATGGACTCTTTTCTCTCTTGCGGCCAGGGAACCATTTTCACGCCCCGAAGGCCAATACAGACACAGAGGAGGAACTTCTCCATACATGCTATTCAGACCCTCAACCAGGGCAACACCTAGGACTGACTTGGTGGTTAATCACCCTCAACCCTAACTACAATCTTATTAATTCCAGGAATATGTCTGCCTGCTGTTGCACTGCTTTATTATTGCTTTAGTATTTGCACATACTACCGCACATCTGTCCCTTATGACATCTGTACCCCCCAGCTGTTAGATTTCTATGTGTAATTTCTTATCTAACTCTGCCTAACTCCTGCTACACCTGTATCCCACTGTTTATATGTCAGTGTTGTAAAACAACATTTCACTGCGAGTCATACTGTGTATGATCTGTATGTGACAAGTGAAGTTTGAATTTTTATTTGCTAATAAACATTGTCTGAAAGCAATAACATAAGTACAGAACCAGGTATCTGTTTCCTTTTTCAGTCAATGTTACTGGGTGTGAATTTGAGAATTAGGCTATTCACCTCTGATTCACAACTGTGAATACTTTTATCAAATGAAACGGATACAGGTAGAAGGTACGCATGTATTCGATTTGATACAATTCAGATACTAAGGAAGTGGTGTCGTTGTTTATATTGTCCACCAGATGTCATACGATATGGGATTCAGAGGCTTCCAATCTGAACTTTCTGGTTCAAATGCATCAGTGCTTCATTCTGGTCATTCGTGATACCTCGTTCTTAAACTTGAGTTAAATTCCATCCATTAAAGATGTTTTTCAAGGTGGTGCTCAGTAAATTGCAAAAGATTTGTTTGACGGGGAGACACTAGAGGAAACACACAACAACCGTGTGCCTAAAAATGACGTAATGTCGTAATAAAACATACGCCGTAAATCGAAGTTCACGCATGCGTAAAGTAGTGCGCGTGCGCACTGCAAATCAAACAAGGGACGCGGATCGGGTGGTGACAAGAAGCTGATATCTAACTAGGTAAAATAGATTTTTTAAACTGTCTGGTTCCCCGGTTATGTGTCTGTCGGGCAGATTGCTTAGTAACGCTTTAACTATATAATATAATGACGAAAAGTCAATCGCATGTTTAAAAGGACAGAAAAAACTTCGTTTCAAGTAGTGCGTGGATGTCTTCATACATGAATTACTTTTTGTTTTCATCCTTTTAGAAACTTTCGATTGTACATTGGCTCTTTCGGTGTATCACCTTTAAGAAATTTCGGGGAATATGACTGTGGGATTAACGATTCTAATTAGCTCGAGCAAATGGAGTTATGCAAATTGAGCAAATGTAAATATGTGAAATATGTGAACATAACTGAATATTGTGTTTAGCAATTACTTTTACATACATGTGAGAAGTGAGAAATATTTGGTGATGGTAGTAGTAGTAGTAGTAGTAGTAGTAGTAGTAATAACAATTATTATTATTGTTATTAATTGGTGTAGATAATGTAA
>JABFEB020000038.1:3503923-3515390 GCA_019775895.2 Stomatorhinus ivindoensis | reverse complement strand
GTAGTAGTAGTAGTAGTAGTAGTAGTAGTAGTAATAACAATTATTATTATTGTTATTAATTGGTGTAGATAATGTAAATTACCATGTATTTACATGGACTCCTTTTTTAACAATTCCGAATTTAAGACGTTCGGTTCTTGGGCAAGAGTTGTACTTCATGCACATGCATTTATTTTCTTTGAAACTTTTGTGATGATCATATCAAACGATTTGTTATATTGCCTTCTTAATGACATTTATGAAGCAAGGGTCGTAGTAAAACAAAAACTAACACGTGACGCTGTAGTAGTCCGTGATTTTAGGTTGTTTACCCCTCTGTTCCACTTTCCAGTCATCTTTGAGGCTCCTGCGCACGTTGCTGTATCAGTACACTCTTAGCACCACTGAGATCCATTACTTCTGTTATGTAAGCAGACACGTTACTTGATAAATAGATTCCTTTAATTGTCATTGTACAAATATACAACGTAATTAAGTGCCTTGATGCATATTCGTGAATTGTTAATGAATTACTTTATCACCACACATCTATTTAGCAGCCTGGATCAAATTGAGACGTTGCCATATGCACAGGTACATTGTAATTTCCATATACTGTAGTCTGGGTAGGCATGAAGGAGGCATCGCAAACCTGCAAGCATATAAGGTTCCCACGTGGTTAGTTACATTCACAGCAATACCCAGTGTAACTATATATGCTGCCACTGCCTTTTTATTCTGTTCTCTCTAGGACAAAGAGAGTATTGACGTGCTGCTGTGATTGAATCCTGGCATGATGTCATGCACACTGGAGAAGGTGTTGGTCGATGCCCGCACCCTGCTGGAGCGGCTGAAAGAGCATGACATGGCAGCGGAGGGCCTGATTGAACAGTCAGGGACGCTGAGCCAGAGAGTCCAGAGTATGAGGGAAGTGGGCAGTGAGCTTCCTGACAAGGTGGGTTAGTCATCATACTAGCTGGATGACATTTTTTAGAAAGAGATACAACCAGAAGTGGAATATCTTGATTATACACAATTGTTTGACAATTCCACCTTTATTTATAGAAATGGTATTGTTCAGGTCTTCAAAAGTATCTTCCAGCACAGACATTAATATTTTGCTGCAGTGGCATTTGCCACTGCTCAGTATAGGGTGTTGATGTGTCACAAACACTTGCTATAAGGTCTTCATTATGGTCTGTTCCAGCATCCAGAGGACAGTGCACAGCTGAAGGAACTGTATAAGTACAAACCCCATGTCCTGCTCACTCAGGAGAACACTCAGATCAAGGAGCTGCAGCAGGAGAATAGAGGTGGACACAATATTTACTCCTTTAGCATTCTCCTGCATTCATGTTTCCATTCTTTTCCTTCATCACATTGCTCCTTAATAGGTTTTCCCTAATTCATATTTTGTGTAGTAATATGTAGTATATTATAGCCGCTGCTCCTCCGCATTGAGAGGAGCCAGATGGGGTGGCTCGGGCATCTGGTCAGAATGCCCCCTGGACACCTCCCTGGTGAGGTGTTCCGGGCATGTCCCACTGGGAGGAGGCCCCGGGGAAGACCCAGGACACGCTGGAAAGACTATGTCTTCCGGCTGGCCTGGGAACGCCTCGGGATTCCCCCAGAGGAGCTGGATGAAGTGGCCGGGGAGAGGGAAGTCTGGGTTTCCCTGCTTAGCCTGCTGCCCCCGCGACCCGACCTCGGATAAGCGGTGGAAAATGGATGGATGGATGGAATATGTAATATGAATGTATGTGTGTGCATTAATTTCACAGAGCTGTGGCTGTCTCTAGAGGAGCACCAGTATGCACTGGAACTGATAATGGGCCACTACCGCAAGCAAATGCTGCAACTGATTGCCGGCCACAAAGAACTTGATACAAGGCCCGTCCTTAGCCTGCACCAGGACCATGCTAAGGTCATCATCTCTTAAGATATTATACACCAGGCCTTTGTGATCGTGTAAAAGTTATTTTCTAATTACTTGAAGATTTTTCATGTCAGATACAGGTGTTTTTTTTTTTTTAAGAAAAATTCACCAAAGAATATGAGCGATGCTAACTGGATGAAAACTGGGCTCAAGATTGGATGAAGAACCACCAACAACGTTCAGTATGCTGATCACACTACATTTATGGTAGAAAATTAAGACCATCTGTGGACACTTAAAGAAGGTTCAAGAATAGTGAAATGCGAAGGAAAGCATTTTGAAGAAATCTGAGGTTATAGATGCTTTTCTCGGTTTCAAAAATCAACGGATTCAAAGGAACAAAGGATTCAGCAGTTAAGAAATGTTTTGCAAATTTGCAGCACAACTGCAATGAACGAAATAGAAGCATTGACATCTCTGAGAGTAAAGATCAGAAATGTTCAGAATATGTACTTGCTGTGATGATGGACAAAGAAAAGCAGGAGTAGAAAAAAATAACACAGGAAGAGAACTGATATCATTGAACTTTGGTGCCACCAAGATTATAAGGAAACCCAGGACAGTAAGGAAAACAGATGGGTTTTTAATCAAATCAAGCTTGAATTATTGGATTAAAGTTTATTTTGAGGTCATTATGAAAAGACCCACAATGGCTGGATTCCGTCATCATAATGAACAAGCTTTTGGGAACCATAAACACCGGGACAGAAATAAATAGTATATTTAAATAGTATATTTAAGCACCCCAAACTAACTAGTAGTAGTGGCATTTCAACAAATTCAATGACTATTTTGATGGTCCAGAGAAGTATTTTGGAAACATTTATTACATAAAAGTTTTCATTATATGATTTCCTTTTATGTATATGTTCAATACTTCAGTACTTTCTGTACTTTTTACAGTAATAGAGCATCTTCTAACACTTATGCAGGTCAGCGTCATGGTGAACCTCATCTTTGCCATAACGGCACAAGACTGGGTTACACCCTAGGTGGTATGAAGAGTACTCATTTACTGAAATTTGTAGCACATTTCTGCATTGAATGTAAATTACAGGGAAGAGCTTTTTTAAATTCTGTAACAGGTTAGCTGATAGTCTTTTGCCGAAGTCATAACGGACTGCTGTATTGGCCAACCAGGACAGTGGGCCAAAGCTGGCCATTTTATACCCAGCGTGCGCCTATACATGCTGTGCAGTGAGATTTAATTTGTTTAAAGCTGATTCACTGGGTAATGTTCAACTAGTTGTTATCTTCCTGTTGGCCAGGAGGTGCAGAGCCAATTGGAGCGAATCTGTGAGATGGGCCAGGTGATGCGGCAGGCGGTGCAGGTGGACAACCAGCACTACTACACAGTGCAGGAGCGGCTGGCTCAGTTAGAGGTGTGTCTCAACATATTTGGAACATCTTGTACAAAAGGCTTCCTATTTTTTTCCCATTGACTCTTGCTGTTCTGTGAAAGCAACCAAGTGCACAGTTATAAAAGAACTTTGTCTCAGTCAAATTCCAAAAACTAACTAGGATACCGGTTTTACAGAAATCATACATGTACCGTTTAATAAAAACAGCCCTCAACCCAGAATCCCTTTTTGGTCTTGGCATTAACCTGAATTTTCCCCCTGTGCCATATTTGTTGTTTTGTGCAGATCGAAAACAGGGAGCTTAGAGAGCTACTAGCCATTAGCAAAAACTCCCTAAGGCCAACCACAGAAGATGTGCCGTTGAGTCCTCGCGAGCTGGAGCCGGGGCCTGTTGCAGAAGCCCAGGTGGAGAGCGACACAGAGAGTAGAATGCCACAACACTGAGCAGGCCATGGGAACCTGCTTTGCTCTCTGCACATCAGGTTTAGCTCGATTAGGGCAGAATTTTATTTCTATTGTATTTCTGTTCAGTAGCTACTTCTTAAAGGTACACGACTGCAGGTTTAATGTCCACTAGCCATCCAAGAGCCCCATTCTTCTGCCCACTAAGTGGTATATGCCCAACAGAGAGGCTATGGATAACCAGTTCACTTGGTATTTTTACTTTTACTGTAATAGTGACTGTTTCAGTACAGTCCTATATCTCCCTTCATTGTTTGTCTTGTAAATTTCTTTTAAATAATTTGTCATCAGTCATTTGCTTCCAGGCTGTGAAACTTCATATAATATCAAATACTAGTTGTTCCCATTTTAATGAGTTTTTGAATACAAAAATAAGACAATTGGTTCTAGGAATCCTGTCTGAGCCTTTGTGTAGATCATCTAACATTGTTGTATAATACACATTCTTACTATACTGCGTAGGAGCCCCTCAAGCTGTATGAATGGTATATTCATGTTGGAGTGTTGGTCCGATAGTAGCTTATTTTTTAATTATTCTCCCTGTTATTGAGGTGGTCTGTAGAAGTGTCTTATATAAGTATGCTCTAGATTTTGCTTGCCCTTGTCAATATACTCTACCATAAAACGTGGAGTTTTTAAGTCAGACACCACAGGGTTGTAAATAAGCCAGACAATGCTGGATAACATTGTTCTGGCAGTCAGGTTTTCTGTTCATTGAACGTTGTTTAATTGGTGTAGGTGTAATGCAGATGACGTAATATAAAAAGTTATGTAAGGAATATCCTTCGCATATTAACTATATTTTTCATGTCAGAATTGTACCCAACAAAGATTTATTTTTACTTTTGACATACACCATCTGTTGAGTTTGTAAATAATTTATAGGCAGCACTATGATCAAACTCAAAGGTGTATGTGTTGCTGGTGTCGCCCACAGATGTCATTTGGGATTCTTTATTAAAGTGCAATTGGTTGCTCTTTCATAAAAAAGTGTTTGGATTGTTCTGTCACATTCTGTTTCTCGCCTTTTGTAAGACTCTTCTGTTATTTGAATCTTTCTCCTGAAATTTCCATTGTATAATGTAGAACTGTTTTACATCGAGGCAACAAAATTAATGTGTCTGGTGTTTTACTTCATATTTCTATTGTGCTTTTTTATTAAAATCTCAATTTAGGTAATCCTGATGCCAGATATACTTACTAGTGCACAACCCCACCAACTTTATCAAAACTCTTACGGATCCAACAGATTGTAAGCCAAGATATCTCGTTCTTCACAATGAAAAAGGCTATAGAATTAACACAAAAAAATCTTCACGTGTGTCAGCCTCAGCTTTGGTATGATGATCCGCCATTAGTGCAGTTGCAGGTTTGTTGCAGATTTATACGCTGTTGAAGAACCTCCAGGTGTCACATCGGGAATAAAGGAAGCATCATTTAACTACAGCACAGGAAAATGCAAACATCGGCACAAAAAGAGAAAAGCATCAAACGTTGTATTGCTTATTTTCTTATCAATAAAATAAATCTTTGAAGGCTCTTCCTTCTAGCATGAACACCAGGCAGGTCTGAGATGGAAGATATGTCCAAATATAATCATTTAAATGCTTCAGGGGCGACCATTATTAACTTAAGTGCAATGGCTGCATCTTCATCAGTAATAGTTAGTCAAATGTATCTCTTCTTGGATAAATAAGCGATTATACCTACAAGCAGTTCGACGCCACGTGTATGCGGATAGAAAGCCGCCATTAATGCACGGCATCTTCTGACTGATGGCAAAGTGATATACACAATACTCGATATACACTGTTGAGACAATCACAGTCTAAAATAAACCACGAAACTAAACTTTCTTTTAAAGAGAGATACGCACTTATGTGCTTAATAGTGACCCCGCTCCTGTAAGAAACATGACCAAAAATGACGTAATATATGTGAAATATCGCGAGAAGACGCCATACTCATCACTACGTAATGTGCCGTGCTGCTTATGGCGGCGCTGGTGACAGTGCTGAGAGCTGTTGGGGTGAGTTTTTTTATATCTTTTTGTTGTCGAAATAGTGTTTCGACGTTCTAAAGTGATATGATTAGTGACACGGGGTTTCGGGGATCAGTTTAATTCTCTTGACAGTAACAGCTGCAGTGAAATCTTCCTTCAAAACCACGACTTGGGCGGGGGCCGTGCGCTGAATTTTTTGTTTTTTTATCGTCAGAAATCATGTACACAGGTTACTGCTATGCCAAGGGTTTCTTCTTTCACATCGTGTGTCGCTATAGCACAAGAACTCGTGTTAGATATATTTTTTTTTAAAGTTGATTGGTTGGATTCCTCGCTTGTAAACTTGGCGAATAGTGGCCTGCTTGGGTAGCGAACCTAGTTGGTGGTATTATGTGCTAACCCGCTGCCAGTTAGCCTAGTGTGTCGCATTCTTTTTCTTTGTTTCACTGGGGCTGTTTCGAGTAGTGCAGCTGTGAAAACTTACCAGTAAACTATAGGCTGTATTCAGTGTAGGAGAAATCAAATATTCTTTGGTGCATATCTTGGGATTTTTTTAGTTACTGGCGTGTGATGCATTCAAGGCAAATGTGTTAGTATTTGATCTATTTAGGCACTGTGACTTATTTGTCGTACATTTTCACTTCTATTATGCATACTTTAGTAACAATCAAGTCCGTTAACATGGCCAACTAGCAAGCAAGCTGGAAAGTACTATAAATTGGCTGCGTGAATGGAATTTCATTTTTATGTAGATCACGAACTCATGACCTAACTGGCGACTTTATTCAAGGTGATTCTTAATGATATGATGTGATTGTAGTGTCTGTACCGTAAATGTTTGTGACTTCTTGATGTAAACCATTTTATTACGGATCATCATAAGGTAACGGAACTATGTGGGAGCTAGCTGACAAGAAGAAATTGGTACCGAACCAGCGCACGTTTTAGGCATTTATGTAGAACTTTATAAAGGGCTTTAACTGATAAGTAGAAGCGACCAATTAATAACTAAATTCACTTTCTTCCCTGTCCGATCGGCAGAGAGGCAGCCAATCAGCAGTGCGGGATGTGGAGGGGGCGGGCTCAGACTGCGGATGCAGTGTGGTTGCGTCACAGGCAGCTGAGCAGCACGCGCTGAGAGCAGGCATCTCCAAAGTCAGGGTCACCATCTAGAAATAGGTGGTTAGATGCGTTCGCGCCTTGGAACTAATAAGTCTATGTGTAGACTAATACGGACAATTAACTGAACTCCTTCATTAATTTTTATAATTGGAAGGCCTTTATACCTCCAGGTGTAGCTATCTGGTATACTTGATATTATCATTTGGTCAAGCAATGGTATTAAAACATCCTGGTTGCTTTTGAATGGTTTTAATGGTAAATGCTCTTGGAACTAATTAACTGGGTTAAACTAACTCAATTTAAACAATCAAGGAAGGAAGGACACCCCCCAAACTACCCTCATTACACTCATTTTATAAAAAAATTCTCTTAAACTCGCCACATGTTTTGCGAGCCCAACACAAAGGAGGAAAATAATTATGATTGTCCTGAAGAGTGCATGTAGAGCTCCTGCACAACAGTGGGGGTAAACTTTAGACTGACTCACTAGATAATGTTGAAAAGGAACTACCATTGAAATCGTAGAGGTTGCTAAGTTTGCTTATAGTAAAAATGTTTTAGTGTGATATTGATGGTCTCAACCCAGCTGACTGTCGTGGTCCATACATTGTGAGAACTGCATATGTGTAACGTGCTGTCAATTTTAACATTACACATTGTCCCGGCCTAATATGTGCACGCACACACGCACACAAATTCTCAGAAACCCGCCACATGTTATGCTTACCTGGATATTCAGTTTCAGATTTTATTGGAAGAGTGTATTTGTCTTGTTTGTCCGATAACCTAGTTCATGGTTTTAGGGGTGGTGTGTAGCTCAGTGCCCTTGTCCAGAAGGTCACGAGTTCAAATCCTACAGCTGGCAGAGTAACCGTCCTTCAGCAAGGCCCTTAACTGCAGCTGCCTTAAAGTGCTATCTGGACCATAGTCCTCATATGGATGTCACTTTTGACCAAAGCATATGCTGAATAAATGTAAAGAGATGAATAAAAAGGGGTGATGTTTGAGTGTCGTTTAACCTTCCAGATGTAACTTGATTCCAGTGTACCTTTTTTTTCGTCGTAGTTTTTGCTATCAGTTGGCCAGATTCTCTGTTTTGTGTATTGCAGGTTGAGTTTTTTTCTGGTGTTTTGGTTCAACATGATAGTGAGCTGGGCGCAATACTTTCAACGTCCACCTCTCATTTGTAGATGTCTTATGTTGAAAGCCAGCTGCAATCACAACACACTACTTGAACATATTAGGATGAATGTGGAATTGGAAAACCCAGTACGAATGACTAGTTCTCAAATTGACTTACCTTTAATACAGAATATGATTTTTATTTAAATTTTAAATATTTTAAGGGTACTGTTCTTTGATTTGCTGTAGCTTTAGAATTTAATTTATTTTTATTTATTGTTGGAGGATAATTGGAATTCCTGTATTTTGACACCTGCTGTTCAGTGATGCATTTCAGTTAACCAAACCAAGGTAAAACTTTGCATGCCTCAGAAGTACTGCTAGTTCCTGCTATGCTTAATTAGATACATTAGCCAGTTATTTAAATGCCTTAGAAGCTAATTAAATACCTAATGTCATGGCCTAAATTTAGATTAGCTATGTCTTATGAAGAGTTGGGCTAGAATGAAAACCATATATAAGAACTGGAGCACCATAATCCAGGAGTAGAGTTGGATCAATACAATTTTTGACTTTGATACTGATTCTAGCTTTCACTGCGTTTCATGTTGTATTTATTGTACTTAGAAACATTAGTCACAGTTTTTTTTTTTTGTTTTTTTTGTTTTTTTTTTTAGTGAACCCAGTGCAATATTTCTCCTATTGGCTTCTTTCTTATACTTGGTATGAATGGTAAATTGATACTTTAAAGCATTTCCATTTAAATATTATATTGCTTTGAAATAAACAGTCCTATTTATGAATAAACCAACCATGGAAAGTGATATGAATGAATTTGCATGTAGGGATGAGCTGATCCGTATTTATTTTTAGTTCGGATTCTGATACACAACTGCCAATACCAATACAGATTCTGATACAAGAGCTGTCTTTATTTTAATACAATATATTTTACTAATTAGGGCTGCAATAATTCGAGTAACGCGAATTACTTGATTGCAAAACATCAACCAACAATGTACTGCTCAGTGATCACTGTGTTTCATCCGGAGGATTATTACTGTTGCACAGTGAGCTTACACTGCATTACGTGTAGCAGAATGGTAGAAAAAATGAGTATTCATAACTCATTCCCTTTGTGAATGTTATAGCTAAGATAAAGGATTTTTTTTTTGTGAATTTTTATGCATAAAAAAACTTTGAACAGGGAAAATAAAATAAAATATTTAGATTTATAATACATTGGCAATCATGAAAAATAGATTGCGCACAAATATATATGCCTAGCACATTTCCCCCAATCATGTTAAACAGATAAATGTCAGTTTGAAACTATTGAAACTGATAAAGAACGTATTTCTTGGTGGATGCGTCAACCCAAGCAGTTGGGGCCCCCTGAATGGTTGGGGCCCCCTGAATGGTTGGGGCCCCCTGAATGGTTGGGGCCCCCTGAATGGTTGGGAACCCCTGAGCGGTGACTGTAGCTGCATATTATTGGAACAAACCAGAGTGACGACACTCTCATAGGGACCCATTGTAAAAAATGGCAGAGAAGTTTCTGACAAACTTCCAGGTCATGGGGACGGCAAATGGTTCCAAACCATTGAGATTCACGATACAGAATTCACATTCATTTTCATTGCTTACCAAGCACGTTAAGCAGTATGTTTGATAAAATAACTG
Source organism: Stomatorhinus ivindoensis (assembly GCA_019775895.2). Classification (NCBI taxonomy): domain Eukaryota; kingdom Metazoa; phylum Chordata; class Actinopteri; order Osteoglossiformes; family Mormyridae; genus Stomatorhinus; species Stomatorhinus ivindoensis. The sequence continues at coordinate 3,505,723 of JABFEB020000038.1, read as the reverse complement.
AATAAAAAAAAAACATGTTAATATTAAAAAAAAATGTACTAAATATTGTGTTTTTTTAATATTTGCCAAGCTTTAACTGTTAATGCTTATTATTCATAGTCATGAAGGTAGCTTAGCAGCTATCGAGGCTAACGTTCCCACTTCACTGATTGAGAGGTGTGTGCTTTCTGTGCAAATTAAATAAACCAGAAGGCATATTTTGGCTGGCAGACTTTATTAAACATTTATTCAATTTTATTATATTTTTTCGATTGGAAAATGTTTCAATATTGTTTGAAAGTTTTACATTTCTATGTTAAAACTGAGTGGCAGCATTAGCGTTGAGTTTGTTCCAAAATGGAAAGAGCTGTCTTGTGATTGATTATACAGATCAATTTAACAAGAAACGATACAGACTTCCAAAAAATAAACAAGTAAGTATGGGATGTGTGTCGGTCATATGGCCGATACCCGACCCATCCAATCGGTCTGGATCGGTGCCGATACCGACCTGAATATCAGATCGGTGCTTCTCTACTTGCGTGAATACTAAAGATGATTTTGAACAGAAATGCTTAATGTAATAAGTGCTAAATTATATCACACTTGCGTGTGCTGTTTATTCGAATGATGCTGCATTGATCAGCAGGCCCGATTTCACTAATGAATAAAAATGTCACAGGCCGTATAAAACCATAAACTTGCAGCTGGTCCTGTGAGACGTTCTCTAACTAGAGTAGCCACTTATTTCATGTTTTATGAGAGTGTTCCATATTGTAAAATAAAATGCTGTGTCCTTTTTGAAGCAGTATGGGACATTTGTCCTGTATTTTCAGACCACGTGATCAGTTTCCCCACTCCTCCTCGGCAAATTTTATTGTTGCGGTCCCAGGTGGTGGGTGGCGTTTTCAGATTGAAGGTGGCAACCCTACCTTTATGTGGTGAGCTGACGAATTCCCTCATTCAACTATGGAAAAAGGCTGATTGTCCAAAGCAGTTTTCTCCATTATTTTAATAGTTACGTCACTCTGGTGCTGCTAACTTTTAATATTGATAGACATTAAGCATAAGCAAGCAGCATTAGCCAAGATTGACATATTAAACGGATCTTATTTATTAAAGAATAATCAGCCGGTTCTGATTTTAACCGATACATTGTGTTCCTCTAAATGGAATAATGGATGCACTTTAGAATAGGTTGGTGAATAATAAATCTGATTTAATTTTAACAGGAAACTGGCGTATGCTACTTCATATGTCTTTCCTGTTCAAAAGTAACAGGTATTTTTTATTTTTTGTGGACTGCCTTTAATGTGGTTGCAGGTTCTTTATGGACTTGTCTGGCTGCCTTTTAAATGGGGCCATTACTCCTATGTATACTTGTCTTGAGAAGGAGCATGTGTGAAACGTCACCATTCCCTAGAACTGAAGTCCTACCCCCGAAGCCCTGGAGCTATTGGCTAATATTGCTGCTCTGGTGTTCTGGGTAATGTTTCTCCTGTGTGCTCCACTTAAGATGTCAGGGTGATTTGTGGAAAACCAGGTTGCTTTGCAGTGAATACTCTGGGTTTTCTGACCTGTCTAGTTGCTGGATGGATGGGTATATAACCATTATAAGTTAAAATAGGGGTGCAAAAAATAAACAATTTTGATAATTGATCATGTGATCCGGCAATGAACTGTCAAATCAAATATAGAAATATAAATTACACACACAGACAGGTTTGTAATTATATCATTGTGAGGACTTCAATCATTTCTGTGGGGAGAACTCTAATCCTAAAAACCTAATATATGTACACACACACACACACACACACA
>JABFEB020000038.1:3481321-3499389 GCA_019775895.2 Stomatorhinus ivindoensis | reverse complement strand
CTTTTGTTCCAATGGATTGCAGCATGAACATACATGGCAGATCACCTTGAAGATCTTAATTGCTAGGCCCTTGTTCTCAAGCACTTTTGGTAGTTGTCCTTCTTAACCTAAATATTTGGCATCAGCAGTAGAGTTTTAAGAAAAAAAAAAAATATCTGCCAATTTTTTTTTGATTGCATCAGGCCGAGCTAGCTTGTACAAGCTGGTTCATCCTTATCTTTCTCCATGAGCATTCCTCTTGTAGATGACTGACACAAGATGTTTATTCTTATGAAAGCCTTCGGATCTGGCACAGTGATGTCACGTTTCGTGGTAGTTTTATTTTCAGTGCCTAATACTCAATACTGGGATCAGAGTAATTATTTGGACAATCACTTATTTTCTGATATGTTGGACCCATTTATTTCAACGAAATGATGGCTGAACCTGCCATCGTGGCTTTTAATAGCTAGCTGTTTTCCAAACCAATCCACCAATACAACACAAAATCCAAACTCTTGCTGGAACTTAGGGTTGCTAAAGTAGTTTAGGTGAGTGTTTCCCAACCCAGTCCTCAGGGACACCAGGCAGTCCACATTGTTTGTTTTTTTTTTTTTCACCCTCCCAGATCCCAGCCTATCAAGAACACAGAATACCTCTTGCAGCTGGGTTGGGATCTGGTAGGGAGCGTAAATGTAGACTTTGGGGGTCCCCAAGGATTGGGTTGGGAAACGCTGGGTTAGAGAAACCAAGTGGTAAGATGCAGAAAGCATACGTCGGGTCACCAGCTCCGGTCCTAGGGACCAACTATCCAGTAAGTCTTCTGTCCTGCCCGGCTTCTGATGAGCCACACTAGTTCTCAGGTAAATAATAGGAGCAGGTGTGGCTCATCAGAAGCCAGGTAGGATAGAAAACTTACTGGATAGTAGCTCTCCAGGACCGGAGTTGGTGACCCCTGACATAGGTCCTGCTGATAGGATGCTCCTTGTCCGTTTTCCCGTGTGCCCATTCCTTCCTCCCTTTCCCAGGCTGGAGCGTTGTGCTTACTGCCTGTTCTTGTTGCTCCCTTCCCCTTCTTTCTCTTTATTTTTCTCTTCTGTGTCCCTCTTCTCTCCACCTTTTGCAGACGTCAGGAGGTGTGTCGTTGGGTGGGTGGTGTGGAGGAAAAAAAAAAAAAAAAACAAAACAAAAAAAAAAAAACACAAAAATTATTTTCTCCTAAACCAAAGGTGTGAACAAGTGCAGAAAGCGGCACGAAGGGGGGGTGGAGTTTGGGAGTGTATGGGCAGATATGGGCAGCCACTGGAAAGGCTTTGTGGAGTTTACCTTGCCCGCGTCTCCACCCACTGCATTTGTTAGCGCCGACCTGGGCAGCACCTCCCCCGTCGGACTCTGCCTGTCCCCGTATGGCCGATCCGTAAGTTCCACCCCACTGTGCCCCCATCTCTGTACCCCTACCATTAAACACCTGCCTCTCACTTCTCGCCCTGCCCTCTATCCCCATCCAGCCCTAGCATCATTCTACCTCCCGGGCTCTGAGACTAGTCTCTGCTGAGCTGCAGCCTGTCCTGAAATTTAATGTGGGTGGGTGGTTGGAACATGTGGGCATGTTCATCTATGCTTTCATATGTCATCCTCTAAAAGCTGGGGGAGCAATGTCCTCCCACCCTGTTGGGCTCGTCAGATTAATGATTCTCATAATGTAGTGGTCACCACGCCCCTGCCCCTGGAGAGCTGTCACCCCGCAGAGTTTACGCGCTGCCCTCATTTGACACACCAAGTGCAGATGAGTATTGCAGCTGGCTGTATTGAAGCCAAGTTGGGTAAAATACTAAGATGTTACTGAAGAGCCTGATTATCTGTATCAGGTGTGTTAAGTTCTGGAGGCACCTGAACATTGCAGGGTGGCAGATCAGCAGGAGCAGCGCTGGTCACCCACCATCTTAACACACGTGCCGCTGATTTTTGGCCCACATTCTTTGAAGGCTATAGTATATGACATTAACCTCTGACTCTCAGGGATAACACACTGTGTTGTTAGCTGAAATTTCAGAGTAGGTCAGAGTTTCAGATTTTGACAGTCTGGTGGGATTCTGAGATTCCCACGTTTGTAAGAATGTAATTGACATGAATCGGCAGTTTCTCCTGGTCTGCTGATAATGTGCACCTTTAGCTGCACTATAGTAACTTGAATGCAGTGCCTATAAGCTGTTTCTATGTTATATAAGCAGTTCCTATAAGACGCAGCTATGTTAAAAATGAAATTGCTGTATTGACCAGCTTTTTCCTCACACTAAAAATGTTTTCAGATTTCTGAAATACGGCATCGTTCTTATGCCACGCAACCTTCGTTTTCAGCATTCAGTGTATTTTACTTAATGCTGTTTATGCATGTGAACAGGATGTGTTTTGAGGATGTATGGGTGTTTTGTGGAATGTCACAATGTGTGTTTTATTTTTTTTAAATAAAAAAAGTATAAACACCAAATACCACAAATGCTTTATTTTTTATGAGATCGAACTGAAGGATCCTTATCCTTTCATGTAGCCGTCTGCTGTGCTACGTTCGAATCTCCTTTGTTTGAACATGAGCAGAAATCTCTGCTTTTCAAAACGGCTGCTGTCCCGGCACAGATGGTCTTTGCCCCCCCCCCCATCTAACCCACGCCCATTCTTCCCCTGTCGGCATTGCCGGTCTCTACATCCATCACACTCACACTCGCGCACATGCCCCGGCCCCTCTCACTTTCACCTTGTCGATCTGAGGTATTTAAAGAGGAAAGTTTTTGTGTTATGAGGTGCAGCAGTGCATTATTTATTTTCACCTTCACCATTTTTCAGCTCATCTCTTTACTGCAAATTCGTTTGCATGCTAAAGCGGAGAAAGTTGTGTGTGGATTTCCTGCATGAAGAGCTTACTTGGTGTGAAATGCTCTGCACTGCCCACTGACACATTTTTATCAGTTGTTTGCTTGGTTGTGGGTTTAGGGGTTTCTGTTTTGTGTTCAATGAATTCTCCTGGCTGGCTGTTGGCTGTTGGTGCCCTCTGTCTGTCAAGCTTTACCGACTGGCTTCTATCTGGCTTTATCAGGGTCAGATAGTTTTCAGGTGACTCGAATATGACCCACTGCTTGGAATTTTGCTTTGACAGCCGTTTAGCTTTCGGGATGAAAAGCTCTCCTGTTTGTCTTTGTTGGTCGGACCATTTGTGGGTTAAGTAGCTTGTCAGCGGCTACAGGGACAGGGTGTTTTTCTGGAATAAATCAGAAATATGACAGACTGACGTTTGGACGTCATGTAGTCCATTAGAACGCTGCTGTCCCAGCCCTGTTACCAGGGCGACAGTAGTGCGGCTGTGTCTTAGCCCGTGTGTTCTTTTAGCTTGCCTCCTCCTCCGACCCCGGTACAGCACGTCCCTGTCCTCCCCCTGCTAGTGATGGAGAGGGCGTACTCTGAGCAGGCCCCCACCGTGGCCCCCTCGGCCCCACCCATCCCTCGTTCGTCCTCACTCTCCTGTCGTTCCTCTCATCCACCCGGGGCAAAAAAGCACAAGCGGACCCCCCTATACCAGAGATCAGTAAGTGACAGCCTTTGGGTTGGTGCCTGTGATGTCCTCTTGGCCCCCTAATCACTCGTAGTGCTAACCGCACGGTTTGGGTTCTGTTTGCAGTCTCGCTTCGTGCAAGTCGTCATCAGCCTCTCTGGTGGCTGTAACTCACGGGTGTTGTTAAGGTTTTGCCACATTAACATGGCACCAGACGTCACTCGGTGTTTTCTAGCATGATGACACTGGAATCAGGGCAGAAGCTCATGCACCACCAGAGCTGTGCATGTTTGTATCGATGTTTAATGGTGGAATGGCGTTAAGTAATTAGATTGCTTTAGGTGGAATAATGGGTGTTTTTTGGGTTGTCAGGGCTGGTATTTGCCTGTTTAAACTTACTTGATTGAGTTTGGATTATTATCAATCCCCCCCCTTAAGTTAAATGGTAACACGCTGGCATGGTTTTGGAAGGTAAACAACCGTCTAAGGCCTGTGTACCTTGGCTGAGGATTGTGCTCTTTCATACTGACAGTAGTGATGATTGAGAGGTGGCTTCGAGGTCACGGCCAGCTGAAATCTGCTGAGTGGAGCGAGTCTGGCCGTGGTGTGAGGCAGGAAGAGATCTGCTTCTGGACTCTGGAGGGCTTGTAAAATTGTCAGCTGTTGAGTTTTTTTTGACTAAACACACACCAGGCTGTTTGACCACTTATGTTCTGACTTGGCGTGTGGGTTACCTAAATTAAGATTATTTTTTTTTCTTTTCATTTCTGGACAAAATTTAAAACCAGTGTTGCATGTAAAAAATGTTTTGAATGATCATGACAAAGTAAACAATCCATCTGTCGGCCTATTCCCCTCCTTAACCCGTCTTCTCTTCTTTGTTGGACTGCTCCAGATGAGCTTTGACCCTGGCCTCCTACACACCTCTGGCCACTCTGCCTTTGCTAACGGTGCAGGCAGCAGCCTCCGTGAGACAGGAGTGGTGGAGAAGCTGCTCACTTCCTATGGCTTCATCCAGTGCTCAGAGAGACAGGCCCGTCTGTTCTTCCACTGCTCCCAGTACAGCGGGAACCTCCAGGAGCTGAAGCTTGGAGGTGAGGTGTTGCTGACTTCTGGGAGTGTATTGATACAGACAATAAAGTGCTAGTTGTGGATCCTCCAGATATGCAAGAGGATCTGGCTGCAGAACATTGGATGAGTTCTACTAGGAGGACATTGGGTTGATGTTGAGAATCATAAAATTGTTTCAGAAACACAGTATTGAAAATGACCGTAGAAAACAGTTTTATATTGATTAACATGGATAGAACGGAACAATTTTTATATACTAAAGGATCTCATGAATTATATATCTAACAGTATTTATTTGTAACAAACATCACAGTGTGTGTTCTTTACTTGTTCCCGGGATGAATGTCTGGATTATTTTAAATCCTCTTAGATCGCTAAGCTAACGTTCTCAAACCTCCACATTTCGATGTTTGCCTCTTTATTTGTAGCTTTTTTTGAGGGGAGAAGCGATTATGTTTTTAACCTTTTAAAACCATGAAGTAACAGCTCTTCACTAGACTGCATCAGATAACAAATTAGCTACATATTCAATGTGACTCCTGGGAACAACAGTAATAACATCATGCGCGTGAGTTGCCTTTATGGATATAATTTTGCAACAGAGAAAATGGACATCCTGATTTGCATATTTAGAACATTATAATTCAGCTTGTACATGCTATGAAGAAAGATGTGGCCTATAGTTGTTGCGTCTCTACTGCTTGAAAATGGTCTTCTAAACATGCAGAGAGTGAGAGCACTCAGGTCCAGTGACTGGCTTTATCAGGTTGCCAGGGAGTGATTGACAGCGCTCTGGTCCAATAGCGAGCATTGTGGCCTTGCTAGGGTATGAATGACAGCATTCTGATCAAATGATGCCCGGCAGTGTCATATCGACAGTATGTTGTTAGGGGCCCCAGGATTGTAACGTTGGGAACTGGCTTTAATTTTCTCTTAAAAATACATATTCGCTTTTTCGGTGATATTAATGCTGCATCTGAAACAGATGTTAATAATCTCGTTTAAATCTATGAGAATGGATTTTAATAGTCTGGTTTAAATTTCCAATTTCAGTGTGTGATGTTCTCACTTATGTAGTTTAAGATATTATGAGAAATATTAGTCTTTGGAATTTTAAAGGAAGCCAGGTGTTATTGATCCACGTGTTCAGCCCGCTGAGTTCTCTTCTGTAGCATCATGACCTGATGTGGAGGTCATGTGATTTCCAGCCTCATAGTGGACATCCTCCTAGTGGAGCTCGCCCAGTGTTCTGCAGCCTGATGCTTCTCCAGACCTAGAAGTGAACTATCTGCAGCCCAGCATATGGACATTTGCTTTGTTAGCTGTCATGCATGATTTTGTGGTTCTTCTGGAGATTAGTTCAAGCATGCAGACAGATCCGTAGTAACAGAAGCTCACAATCTTCATGGTTATGTAAATGTCTTTTGTTTACAACTCAATACTGGTGTTTGAGTGTCCTGTGCAGAAGTGTAAAGACTGCTGTTTAACTTCTACCTCATTCGGAACAAGGGGGTTTGTTTCCAACACTCTGAATAAAAGATCCTTCACACTTATCCAAATGATGAGAACTTGCTGTGGAGGTAACAATGCTGTGGAACTCATGTTATAGATGCCAAACAAAAAAAAAAAAACCAGTATGGAGTTGTGCCGTAATTCAGGATGTCACTTAGAAGGTCCGTGTGTGTGTGCCCCCCCCCTCCCCCCTTGTTCACGCAGACGATGTGGAGTTTGAAGTGTCCTCAGACCGGCGCACTGGAAAGCCCATTGCTGTCAAGCTGGTGAAGATCAAGCCTGAGGTGCCTGAGGAGAGGATCTCGGGGCAGGTGGGCACAGACTTGCATGCTGCACAGCTGGTACGGTTCAGAGCACTATCATGGCTTATGTTTGGCCCATCAGGGCTGGATTAACTCCTCTTGGGGGGAGGGAGGGGGTGGGCCTGGGGAGGCCCCCAAGTGGGCCAATTGAGCTTTGTTTTTTTAGAGCTGTAAGAGAGCTGCAAGGGAATTAAAAACAATTGCTGATGATTTGCAATGATGAGCACATGCTGCGCTGGTGGCGTGTGCTGAATTCAGGCTTAATGTAACTCTTTGTTTGGTATTCAGTGAATGATGCTCATTGCTTTTCATTAGCAACGTCAGTTTATGATGGTCGTATGGTTATGTTATGCCAGACTTTGCAGGTCCTTCAGATGTCCCATGTAAATCGTGGTTTGATATTGTAATCAGTTGAAAATGTTGATGTGTCGCAGTAATAGTTGTATAATGTCATATATATGTGACAATTTTTAAATCTGGGTTAACTACATCCAGCATCTGTCTTTCAGTGTGGTACGGGCTTCCAGACACCTGGCTAACCTCGTACCCCAACTTGATTTCCATGCTTTAGGTTGTATCTCCAGTTCCCACCCACCTGGATGGTAAAGCAGCCCCTGGACAAGTACCCACTGGCAGTGTGTGCTACGAGAGGAATGGGGTAAGGACCGCCCAACTGGCAGATGACCCCACGTTTAGCGCATTCACATTGCACTGTGCAGCAGTGCAATGTGAATGCGCTAAACGTGGGGTCATCTGCTTAGGGAACCACAGTGGGCAGCCGCTGTGGTTTTTTCTTTTTTTCTTTTTTATATATAAATATGAATGTTGCGTATCGTTTACTTTCATCCATCTAGGAGGTGTTTTACCTGACCTATACGCAGGAGGACGTTGAGGGCCAGCTGCACCTGGAGACCGGGGACAAAGTCAGCTTTTTCATGGAAACCAACAAGCAGTAAGTGAGAACCTCCCACCATCCTGCGGAACAGGCCTGATGAACTTGGCCTCTGATGTCCTGAATGCCTTTCAGCACGGGAGCCGTCAGTGCCCACAACATCGTCCTGGTTAAGAAGAAGCAGCAGAGGTGCCAGGGTGTCGTTTGCGCCACCAAGGTAGATTTCACACTGTTTCTGTAGCTCCTCCTGCTGCTGCCGTTAGAAGCTGTGTTTGACTCTTCTTCTCTGTCTTCTTGCTTCTAGGAAGCTTTTGGGTTTATTGAAAGAGGAGATGTGGTGAAGGAGATCTTTTTCCACTACAGTGAGTTCAAGGGTGATCTGGAAGCTCTTCAGGCCGGAGATGATGTGGAGTTCACCATCAAAGAGCGCAACGTAAGTTGGGTGGGTGGGGGGGGGGCTTGACACAAGCCTCCTGAATTTTCTAAAGATGTTTGTTTGTCAGGTATGCAAGGTATGCTCATTTTTTTGAGTGGACTACACATTCGTATGAAACGGTGTCACTTTGATAAAGCCGGGAAAATCCTTTACATGTTAATCATTTTGAGGTGTAACTGCCTTAACCTTCAGTAAGGTACATTTTGCTTTGGAAAAAGGCTCCAAAATTTTTACCACGGTGTTATGGCTGTTTAGGGCAAGGAGGTGGCGACAGAGGTGCGTCTGCTGCCCCAGGGTACGGTCATCTTCGAGGACATCAGCATCGAGCAGTTTGAAGGAACAGTCTCCAAGGTCATCCCTAAGATTCCCAACAAGAACCAGGTTGGCATGGGCTCTGACCATCATCCCAGCCAGGCTGTTCCGTGTATAGAATCACCTCGAAGAGGGACGTAAAACACAACATAAAGTCCTACTCTGCAGAGCCCAAAAAGCTCTGTCGAAGTTTTTCCACACAAAAATAAATGTGTTAGCAGAGAAAGCCTTGTTTGTCCAGGGAATGTGTGTAGAATGGCGAGACTGTAGTTACCTTAGAACATTTCAGTTTTCCATGCTTTCACTGTACTCTGCATTACGGAGCCCGAGGGGGGGGAAAAAAGATAAACATTTATGTCATCTCGCAAAACATTAATTACTGTGCTGTGTCCATTTGAAATACAAAATAATTTTGGCCTATTTATCGACTAATAAGTATAAACATAAACGATACAGACATGTCCTTAAGCATCCTTAAGTGAGCCTTAAGCATTAAGTCTTGGTGACCGTGCACACCATGTAACTTTCATATCGTGTTTATTAATAATTGCATTCTGCCAGTGACTGAGACAGCTGGGCTATTGATCATAAACTGCACACACCACCATTGAAATAGTCATTAAAATTCGACCGTACATAAATCTGAAAAATGGGTGTTTGCTTTTTTTGAAAGATATGGTAGCTGGAAAACTGAATAAAGTTAATTTTTCTGCACTGCCAGAGTTTAGGTTTAAACTCGAACCCACTTTCGTGTAGCCTGTGCCTTCCTGATTCTCCACGGTAAAGTTAGCTTTATATATATATAATCTGTACCATCTTTCGATGTTGTTGTTTTTTAATATTTCAATGCTTGTTAATTTTCAACAGCCCATTTGTCTTGCTTAAAGTCACTGGTGGTGAATTAGTATAAATAAATGAGTATGAAAACGCATAATATGAAAGTTGCATGGTGTGCTAAGCTTAATGCTTAAAGCACACTTAACTGGACATGTCTCCATTGTTTGCATTTATACTTATTAGTCGATAAATAGGCCAAAATTATTTTGTATTTCAAACAGACACAGCACAGTTGTTAATGTTAATCTTTTTCTTCTCCTGGTAATGTTTTGCGAGATCTCCCAAATCATTCTTTTTTGTTTCTTCCCATTTCCCATCCCAGGCGTCCTACTGCATGTATCTTACACTTACTGCATGCATTTTGGTTGTTTACTTCAGACAGTTTCGGGAAGCCTTTAATATTTTACATTGTGTTGTACTGCCAAGCTTAATTTGCATAGACTAGTCCTTGATAGCTGAAATGTAGATGTTCTCTCACGATATATTGGTCATTGGAATGTAGCTGCCGGTTATTTTAATGAGCTGCGAGGGATCCTGTCAGTATCTGTAACGCACGCACCCTGGCAGGCCTAACCCTCTGCTGTCTGGCATTCTGCAGAACGACCCCTTGCCTGGGCGCATCCGTGCCAGGATAAACTTCACAGATAAGGAGCTTTTGTTTGGGGAGAAGGACACCAAGTCGAAGGTGACTCTGCTGGAGCGCGATCACGTGCGTTTCAACATCTCCACAGATCGCCGGGACAAACTGGAAAGAGCCACGAATATAGAAATCTTGCCCGACACATTTCACTACACTAAAGAAACCAGAGAAATGGTAAGTGAAAGTTTTGTGCTCCGTTACACCAAAATGTTAAATCATTTTTTTTTCTGTGCGATTTCAGTGCTAGAGTAGCATGGTTGTACTACTGGCCTGTTCACTTATAGGGGGTGATTGCTGCCATGCGTGACGGCTTTGGTTTCATCAAGTGTGTGGACCGGGATGCCAGGATGTTCTTCCACTTCAGTGAGATCTTGGAGGAGAGTCAGTTGCACATCTCTGATGAAGTGGAGTTCACTGTTGTGCCAGTGAGTCACTTTCGGCTGTTAAGTCTACACATCACCTTCCATCCACTCTGCTCATAGTCCTGTTCTATACTGTTAGTGTTGATCAGCTAANNNAAACCCCCCCCCCCCCCCCCCCAAGGACATGCTGTCTGCCCAGCGGAACCATGCTGTGCGGATCAAGAAGCTGCCCAAGGGCACAGTGTCCTTCCACACCCAATCGGAGCAGCGTTTTGTGGGTGTGGTGGAGAAGGAGGCTGCAGCTTCTACCAAGAGTGCAAGCCCCAACAAGACCAAAGAGAAGGTGAGCCAGGTGGAGTTGGAGGGTGGGGCAGCGTTTCTGTCCAGGCTGCGGTTGAGACATGCGTACAGTACAAGGGACTCTTGCTTAATTCTGTAAAAATGTTGCAGATTTATTGGTTTTATAACAGAAATCCACTGACCAGCAGTGTTTAGCATATCGAAACGCAACTTGCAGGCAGACATTTTCTTTTTATTAAATCTTCTGCTCTTGCCATTTTCGTGTTAATTGCAATTATAGTCACTGGCTCCCAAAGGGACACTAAACATAAATGTTTGGTGTTTTATGTTATTGCAAATGTGTTGCTAATTAAAAAGCACACAGTGTGACTGCTTGTCAATTAATTTCATAACTCAAAACAGCTTTTTTTAGAACCATATCATTTGGATTTCAATTTACTTACTTTCTTACTGTTTTATTTAAATACTGATTATTACTAATGTGCTATATTTTTGCAAAGATTTATTTTTTTTATTGCAATATTTTTGCTAAATTAAACAAGTCTCCCAAGATGCTGTTGGTACTGCATACGCCCCTTGTGTTGTCTGCAGCACAGATGTTTTTATGCCAGTTTTGGGGGAAAAAGCCTTCCTCGCTTTTTCCTGCTGAAAAACTTAAAGCTGTGTCATTCGTCCATTTCATGTTTTTCCGTGCGTAGGCTCCAGGCCGAGCTTGACGTCTTATGGCCTGGTCGTGTACCAGAGTTGTGCAGACCTCCTTTGTTTTATAGGTGCTTTCAGTACAGAACAGTTGTTCTGTTCTCTCTGTCCACTGGCTTTGTAAATACAAACTTGTTGCTCCATATCGCATGGCAGCTTCAAACTGAGTCTAGGGTTACAGCAGCTTGTGATACCAAGAAAAGATTTTCTCCACTCACTGGCTTCGTAATGGGGTACAATTTCCACCGGTTGCCGTACTGTTCTTCTGCGAGAGCGTTCCATAACGTTGGGCGGGTGGACCATCAACAAATTGTCCCTTTGCTGATTAACAGATGAGGAATGAGCACAAGTTAAAAATAGTATGATGGCTAGTTTTGGAATTGAAAATGAGGACGTCCTTTCCCAAGAGTTGCAGCTAAATTGTTTTAATCAAAGAAAGTGGTACAGTTGTCTGTCAGCCTTTTCTGGTTTGAAAACAAGTGTCAGTCCTCCTGTCCTTTTAACCTGCCTGTTTGCTTTTTCCTTTACTTCCTCATGCTCCTCCTTTAGAAAAAAGATAAGGTAGGTTCCTTCTCTTCTCTGCAAGATGACAATTATCTTTTTTTGAATCGGTGAAATTTATAATAGGCCCCAGAGAGGAGATGAATACTATAAAAATATAAATTAGTATTTAAAAGTAATTAGCCAGTGCTCAACTTCTTACATCCTCATCTAATTATGCAGCTAAACAAGTCCATTTAAATTCTCGGGGAGTAAAATATTCGCAAAATTTATTGGTAACCTAAGTAGCATTAATATTTGGAACTCTTTTTGTCTTTAATCTCTTCAGAATAAAGTTGATAAGGTGAGTGTACTCCCTTCGCTCACATAGCTGAATCTAATAGCAGATTCTGAAACTGCGTGGTTTTTATGTAGCTGGAATCACCGCTTTATGTAGGCAAAGCAGAACGGATGCCAACAGCATGTTGGTCCTAAAGACCGTTTCTACCAGGCTAAAGAGGATGCCGTTGATCTGATGTGAATAAGACTATAAATAAATTACTAATTGACAACATACTAGTTAATACTAACATTGACTTTTGAGTGTTACTAGTTCACCTTATTGATATCTGAGAAGGTACAAATAACTAGGGTTGGGCGATATTCTGTTTTCAAAATCACTACCTTAGATATATTTAATATTTACATTTTTAAAATTCCACTCTGTGCTCTATTTGATGGCATGGTAGCTGTCGGTTTTTTCCAACATGATCTCAGCTGTCTCAGGGCTTCCCAGAAGCACTGCCCAAAAATAATTATATCTAGTAAGAATACTGGTTAATTAACATAGGCCAAGTATGGTCTTCAGATCCATCTGCGATTCTAATAACAGGATAACATTTGTTGCTAAAATTTCCATTCTACAGCGATCCTTCTGTGCACCTATATGGAGCAATACAGAGTGGGCAGTCCCGCCCTGAACTATCCTCATTTTCACAGTTTTACAACTTGGGTCCCCTGATGGGGAATACATACGTTTTTCAGTCCAGACTCATGCAAATACTTATCACACTTAAAAAAAAAAAAAAAAAGTGTTCTTTTAATCCTTTTCATACTTTGCAGAGAGATGGTATGGGTGAAGATCTGGAAGTAACCAGATTTTTAGACACATCGTACCTAATCTGATGCCACGTTGCGGAGTGGCAGCTTAAGAGAAGGGCGGCTATGAACACTTCTTGTTAGCGTGGTGCTTCAAAGTATCTGCTGGATGTTTTAAAAATTTTGAAGGAACTTTGTATAGGAGAAGGTCTAGAATTGATTTTTATTTTGAGACAAATCTCACTGAAACAGTGAAAAAAACAGTTCAAATTGCATGAAAATTGCATCAGCGCCACATAGTATAACATGAAAAGACATGGATACTACAAGTCTGGTGATGTGCTTTGAATGCATTTTTTTGGAGAGGGGGAGAGCATGCAGAGGGGATAGAGATTGTGGGTGGATTAGATTGGGGGGGGGGGGGTAGTGGTGATGGTGCCATCCGGGTAATACATTGTCATTCCAACAGCATCTTGTTTATGCTTTAAGGCTCTAGACGGCAAGATGTTAATCTGGCTCAACATGCTTAAAATATTTTGGAATATTCTGTGGAGTGTGACTCATTCAGCCCTGGCTTTACATTTTTCATTTAACTTTTATAGGCTATAGTACAAGCCTTTGATAACTCATTTTGAGCAGAATATAAAACTGAGTGTGTGTTTTCCTCAAGAATTACACCCAAATTGCATATGCATCTGCAGGAGTTCCCTTTCGAAGCACACAATTTGAGGGAGGAGACTATTTTAGAATTCTGCAACCAGATTTACTAAGGTTTGTGGTCGGCAGTTTACTGCAGATAGCGCCATATTGTAACAAAAAAGCATGTCTGTTTTGTGCTGCCGTCGGTAGATTGCATTGTTCATTTCTTAAATATACTGACTGCGTCTGTGCGCATTAATTTGTGGACTTTCAGTAGATCACCCACAGCACTGGGAACTCCCATTGGTGCCTTTTTTTGTCGTGTCCTTCTGCTACTTTGCCCTGCATAGTAAATCTGCCCTCATGAGTATGAGAAGTTAAGGTATGAATTTTGGCCTGCATAGTCTCATATTCTCCTGTGCCAGTTGCCATATCTTTCTGTATTCTATTCAGCTGCTGTTTGAGATGCCCACAATAAAACTGACTCTTCCAATGTCCAGTTGTCTTTTCCTGCAGTAATTTATAAAAGTTTAATCCTTTTAAAAAAATTTCTGGATTCCTGACTTTTCACGCACCTCTTGCAGTAGTTTACAGTAGCAGGAATTTAAAAGTGCAGCAAAGTTACGCACATCAGTTTACATGTCCCGGTTGAGCTTCTGGTCCCATCTTAACCCCAATAATGCCACCTTTTGAGTAGTTGTAGCATGCGTAGTATTGAAGAGTTTTTTCAAAGACGATAGTTCTGTTAATTCAGCAACAGGCTTCAATGCAGCACTTATGGACTCTAGTACACAAATATCTTGCGACACGGTGCACGCTGTCATGTACTAGTACACACATGACTCTACAGTCTCTACATATAGCATGCAGTTTATGTAGAATAGCCTCTTAGCCTTTGACTTTGTTTTTTTTTTTTTTTTTGCTTTTTTGTGAATAATTAAGCTTTGAATGAAAACATTGAAATATCTAATGACATACTTCAGGTATCTTATGAGTAAGGTAGCTTGAGTTTAACTAGAGTGGCCAGGAGATCTCTCCTCTTTTGCCAGCGGAACATAGTGAGCGTGTGATCAGTCTGTTTTTTCCGCTTTGGCTGTGTGTATTCAGAAATCTTTCCAAACCATTTTGTGCAATGGCACTGTGTGCAAACATGCATAATGAGGTGCTCCCGATTGCATCGACGCTTTTCTGTCTTAATCTCATCCTATGGGTCTGGTGATTGTAAATGTTCTGCGAATGGTTGAATATCTGAGCCTTACTTGCCCACTTAAATCATCAGGTGATGATTCTAACTGTGAAGTAGCTTCATTTATTTGTATTAATTCTTCTGGATTTGTCTTAAGTTAATACCGAAGTGACTGATTTGATGGTTCCCTCTGTCATTTGCCTTAAGATCAAACAGCCTATGGAATAACTGCCCCAGTCTTCTCCACCAGGTCACTCTTCCTTACTGTTGTAATTAAGCTAATTATGGTACTAATTAGTAGATTAAATTTGTTGGACACAGATTATATTTCTGGAGGGATGTTGGAGCCTGTATATACGGGGGCCCCAATGGTAAAATTACTTTTTTGAAGCAAATTAATTTGCTTTAAGACTTTATGATAATATTTTTGTCATATCGCCCAAACCTATAGCTTGTGTGACGTTTGTGTGGCGTTCATTTTGTGCTGCTTCATGTTGCTGCTTTATTGGGCAGAAGAATGTATAATGATTAAGGAACAACACTGTTGTGGTCCAGCTTTAAGGGCCTTTGCCTCTTGCACTGTGTAGGTGTTTTGCTGTATTTAAAAACGTAATAAATGCAACTCTGTAAACCTTTGTTCAGTCCTCATCCCATTGCACACAAAACGCTTCTGGTGCAGTCTGACTGTCTCTGCTGCCCGGCCCTTTCATTATGACCCTTATGTACGTTGTTGGCCTAAAGAATCTGCGCCTTGTTTGCTGAAATTCCTTTGCAGGAGGCAGAGGAGGGGGTGATCGCTTACGAGGATTGTGGAGTGAAGATGACAATGACCTATCACGCCAAGGACCTAGAAGGTGGTATACAGCCACAAGTGGGGGATAAGGTTTGTGATTATGATGCAAGTTCCTCATGCTTCACTAATTTCCATAAGAGGAGATTGGGGGGAAATTTCTTGTCACCTTGCCATAACGGGGAGGTATGCGTGCATGTGCGTGTAGAGATTTACGACACTAGGGACCAATTGTCCCCCCAGTTTTGTAAAATCTACATTTTAGCTTGTGGGGACATATTTCGCGTCCACAATATAAACCTTAGTTTTATAAAAATCTGGATCCAATCAAAAAACTTTTGTTTGGTTACTTATGGTTGAGATTACGTTTTTCCCCATATAAATCAATTGAGAGTCCCCCAAAGGGGTGTGTGTGTGTGTGTGTGTGTGTGTGTGGAAGTAGACATTCCTTTTCTATTTAATGAGTCCATATCTTAAAATGCTGTGTCCGACATCCCTTGTTGCCAGGTGGAGTTCTCAATCAGTGAGGTTAAGAGGACCGGACAGCAAAGTGCTGTGTCCATCAAGATCCTTAACCGTTCTGTCAACACCAAGCGGTTGCTGGGCTTTGTGGCAACGCTCAAAGACAACTTTGGCTTCATTGAGACTGCCAACCATGACCAGGAGATTTTCTTCCACTACAGGTAGAGTTGGCAACTTCAGTTTGCCTGGTTTTGTCGTATTTAGTTCAGCTCCAACCACCTTGTCATCCCCGGAACACTTTCATCAGAAAATAGCCAGTCGCGTCGCTAAAACTGTGATCTCCACCCATACGAATGCTGCGATCTGCGTGTCCGAGCAGCGAGCTGTGCGGCGACGTGGAGAGCCTGGAGCTGGGTGACGCCGTGGAGTACACGGTATCCAAGGGCAAGGGGAATAAAGTCAGCGCTGAGAAGGTCACCAGGGTGGCTGCTGGTAAGTGTTTCCCATCGCCGTCCACAAACAATGCTTTGGTAAGTTCACCCACATTTACACTCTGGTCAAGTCATACAATAGGCATATACAGTGGTTACTGGCACACGCGATCTGAAGACACCACAGTGTTTTTGGTACAAGCCTTCAAGTAGAGCAACTGTTGCTGTGCTGAAGTTCAATGCTCTTCCCAACAGTGAATGGACTGTGGGAGGATGTGGGTTCGACCGTGGTCATGGGTAAAGTACTGCGGCCTCTACGCAGCGTGGACCCATCCCAGACCGAGTACCAAGGCCTGATCGAGATCACTGAGGACGGTGAGGCAGCCATCCCAAAGCCGCCTCATATGCTGAACACGTAATTGTTGCCCAGAAAGTGTTGAGTCTTCCACTTCAGCCTACCGTTGGAGCTAAAAATATTGGCACCCACGCACTTCAAATAATGAATTGGAATTAAAAACCTTTTGGTATCTACATGTGTAACATAAAAAGTATTTTATTAATTTCCAGATGATGCTCCAGTAAATACTTTTCCACCTTCTAGAGTATTTCAATTGAATCCGCTGATTCTTTGTTACTTAAGGACAGGGATCGCCTGTGGTGAGGTGAATGAAGTATTCACATCAGTCATTCATTCAACCAGTCTAAAGAGAGTATAGCACACTAGAGAGTGCTTTCTTTTCCCTTTTCTGTGCGCAATCAGGTCAGACACTAGGTTATAGGCTGTGGTGTTAACATTAAACCAGATGGAAAATGTCATGAAATTTAAGTTCCGTGGCCCAAATGTTTCTGGCTACAAGAACTTGATGAAAGATTGCAGCAAAGGAGTGTTTGCATGGTGGAGAGAGCAGAGTGATCAGCTGCCAGGAGGATGCAAGCTAAGCTACAGACGCCGTCCGTCGCGAGTTCAGTAAAAGGGGGTTAAGTGGTAGGAGACTCGGGAGGACCCCTGTGCGGAGGCATAAGAATGTTTCGGCAAATGCAGTCTGTTTACGGAAAACACAGTGAAGCTTTTATAGCGAATGCTTATGGCTTAAGACTGCTTTATTGCCCTTGGCCCTCTGGCACACGTGCATTTAGGTATTATAGAAGGTGACGAGCCTGTGGGCATGACTGCAAAGAGGGAGCGGTGGGAAAAGGAAAAAAAAAACGAAAAACAAAGATGTTTGGAGATTTCGAATTGCATCCTTTGTTATGCTGTTACATAAAACGTGGGTGATCTGATACCAAAAATTTATGAGAAGTTACAAGTAAAAATTGTACCAAATTTGTGCAAAAGTAGTCAAGCATGGTACATTTTATCCAATATTTGGAGAGATTCATGATTTGCCAAGATATAGACTTATTTGACTATATTTATTTAGAACCGTTTACAAAGGTCTGGTAATATTTCCAGTATATCAGTCACCCTAGATAAAGAGCATATTTATTAATGGGTACATATGACCAAAATGAGCCTTTGATCCACTGACGTGGACAGATTCTACAGTTCAGTGGGTAAAATATGTCTGATGTTGAAATAGCACCTTAGTGTTTATTCTTTGGTGCTGCATCAGTCATCTTTGAAGCTCGATTTTATCAAGCACTATTTCTGATCTTCATGGCATCATTCATGTTATAATATATAGAAGATGCTTAATACTGGGGACCACACAATTGTGGGGGAAAAGTGGAAATATGGCTGCGGCTTTTATATGCTGCAGTAATCAATGAAATTCTCACGAATGATGTAGACAGCAGACGGCTGTCATCAGTGTCCTTGCAAAGTAAGAGAAGACATTAAAAAATTCCAACAAACCCTTTTGTATAAGTGTGACGCATGGTGAAGATCATTCCACACAAGAAGAATTGGCCAGGTAGCCATCCTGTGTTGAAACAAAATCAAAGGTTCTGCACTATTAAAGAAATTGTGAGTCATTTGCAAGTGCATCAGTGCCAGTCATGAGCGTACATTTCATTTAGCAGTAGGGGGGGACAATAAATATAAAATCTCATGAGCAATTTTTGAAGGGGACACAAATAATACAGTCAAATTGTAC
>JABFEB020000038.1:3455260-3480373 GCA_019775895.2 Stomatorhinus ivindoensis | reverse complement strand
GCCTTGCCCAACCCAGTGCCATAGTGTTTACACAGGGAATGAGACTTCTATGCAGTAGGATCACTGGACCCAGTTGTTGGTTCCTGTGACTATTCAGCCAGTGTCTGTCACAAGTTTTCATCACCTGCTTCTGTATTTAAAAGGAGAAGGAATCTGTGACCTTAAGATAGTTGCATTGTGGCCTCTTGGGTAAAGCCATTCACTGCCTGTCAGTTAAAGGGGGTCTGTGCTTTTCCGACAGTTTGGATTCATCACCTATGAGGTTGGCGAGAGCAAGAAGCTGTTCTTTCATGTGAAAGAGGTTCAGGATGGGCTGGAACTGCAAGCTGGGGATGAGGTCGAGTTCTCAGTCATCCTCAACCAGCGGACGGGCAAATGCAGTGCCTGCAACGTGCGCCGTGTCAGGTGGGTGGGGAGGCTGGCCCCTCGCATGTGGAGATTTGCACCGTATGACTGATCTGTATTTGCTCAAACACCATGATCCTGTGGAAGTAAGTTAACATGCGATGTGGCTGGAGCTTTTTAGTGTCTTTTTAATTGAATAAAATCACTGCATTTATATGCATCAATAGTCTAATTTGTTAATAGTAATCTAAAAATTGACCGTACTTGGAAACAAATTGACATAAGGCTTCATGAGCCCATTTCTCAGCCCTTTCTTGCTGAAGTGAATATCCGGGGGCTGCATATCTGACTGCCCCCCCCCATCTGCATCCTCAGTGAAGGGCCAAAGCCAGTGGCGACACCTCGGCCCGACCGGCTGGTGAACCGACTGAAGAGCATCACGCTGGATGATGCCAGTGCCCCCCGCTTGGTCATTGTGCGGCAACCCCGTGGCCCAGACAACTCTAAGGTGAGAAACTCCCTTGACCCCCCCCCCCCACTATCGACGTCGCTGCGAGCTAACACAGCATGGTTATTGAAGGCAAGAAAGCTGTTTTTCTCTCTACAGATCTTCCTGTTCGTAACGACAAGACGTTCTGTCCATTTCTAATTTTAGGGCTTTAATGTGGAACGGAAAACCCATCAAGCCGGTGTCATCGACTGAACCCTCAACTGGACGCCCAGGGCCCAGCCCCACCCGATGGAGCAAATCGTTTTAAAAAGTGCAATCCTGCAAGGGGCAAATCTACAGCAGCTGATATTCTATAAATGCTGTGAGATGTGCATGCACAGCCCATTTTCCTGTTCTAGCCAATCCATTCAATGCAGAACCCTCCAAATCCATTGGTCCTCTGCTTTTGACGTGGGCGTGGCCTCCGGGGCGGCAGAAGGCTTAAGGAAGTCTCTCTATTCTGTGTTTGTGTGCGTGTTTGTGTAAAATGTTTTAGAGACCATGTGGAAGGTGGCAGTGGATTTGGTGGGTTCTCTGGTGAAATAGCAATTTACCATCTGGAAAACTACTCTAGTGCCCCAAGTTTGAAACTCAAAAAGTACTATCTAGCGAGAGTCTGGAATTCTTCACCTGTGATGTTAGTGTGTTAAATGCTTTTAGTTTTTTTTTTCCCTCTACCTTATAAATTCATGCTTTTGACATGGTGGACTTTATTTTTCCAAAAAGCTTAAATTTTCTACATTTTCTTTGAAGGGACACTGATTTATTTGACCTTCTAAAACAGATGGCTTCACAAACACAGGCAGCCTTGCTGCTTAGCTCTTAGAATGGTCCCAACGGTTAGTCATCCCATGTTTGTGTTTTGATTGTATCCCTACCTCCTGGTTCACTCTGTGCTCAGGACATCCACCCCAGAACCCATGTATTCAGAATTCCAAATGGCATCTTGTGGTCATCAGTTATTTTTATACATAAATTTCATTTTCTTCATTGCACATGTCAGCTATTTTGCTGTTTCATTGCATAGGTTTCTGCTAATGAATGAGAAATTAAACTTAAGGTGCCTAAAAATACGTACACAAAAATGATTTAGTGATTTACTAAACTTTTCCCAGCCAACCACCAAAATGTAAAGAACAATCTTGGAACTTTTTTTTGTAGAAATAACAATTTGCATCCCGATACAAGTGGGCTGAAATATGCTGTATGTAATGTGTGCCCCCGCCTCCCCCCAAGAACTTCATCATATAATTCAAGAACTCGCTTAAATTGAAGGGGGGAGATGGTGGGTTGATCTGGGGAAAAAAAGCGATTGAGATTTTGAATTCTGTGAGCTGGAGGGATCGGTGAAAGAGTACCATCCCTTCAGTGGCACATGGTGTTATTACTGTTATAATGAACAAAACCATGGAGCTGGTCAGGCTCAGGCAGGGCCTCGCACACACTCCTGTGTACTTTTGTTAATGGTCTTGAATGAAACTTAAATAAACGTTTTACGGAACATTAATGTATGTTGTCTCTTCATTTGATTTTGCTGTGTACTTTTAAGTCTGATTTTTATAATTGTGAATTTCAGTGTTTTCTGGTTAGGAACATAGTCCCATTTCCCCTTTTCAGTGTATTTATTGTCCTTGGTGCAAGAAATGAAAAAAGAGTGGATTGGTTTCCCATAATCTAATGGAAATACACTTAACAAAAAGTGAACATTTCAGTACAATTAGGGATTTACACTGTACCTCAATGCAAATTTGCCCCTATTGCATTTAGAGAACAACTGATGCTGATTTTGCAGTCCCCAGAATTCATTATGACTTTTTAAGGGGACTTAACTTTATGCAGTTAAATGGTAACTTAATGGTAAAGCGCACTATGTCTACTGAAGTAAAAGCACTGTATTTAAATGTATATGCAGGTGAACCACAGTGATGACCACAAGAAATCCCCCACCCTTCTTCAGACCCTCGTGCTACTCTGATACAATGTCACTTCTGAGCAGCGAAACATGGCATTTCTCACCCAACGCTCACGAAGTTGTTCTGGCGCACTGGGTCCAGGGTGCATGTTCTGACATCTCAAAATTTGTCCCAAGGATAGACTGGGCTCTCCAACGGGAGTCAGAGTTGTGGAACTCCCAGTCCTGTTCCCTGCTTGCCAAAGCTTCTCCTCTCCCTCTTGAAGAACCCCTCTGATTGGTGGATCAGAGTACTGAGTATCCGAATCTTCGCCCTGTGCAACAGCAAAGTTAAGGTTCTGGCCTTCCCCCAGGCCGTGAAGTCGAAATTTATATTCTTCCAGCCTTGCCTTGCATTCCGCAGCCTTCCGCTTCATCTC
This sequence comes from Stomatorhinus ivindoensis, assembly GCA_019775895.2. NCBI lineage: Eukaryota > Metazoa > Chordata > Actinopteri > Osteoglossiformes > Mormyridae > Stomatorhinus > Stomatorhinus ivindoensis. The sequence goes on along the minus strand of JABFEB020000038.1, from coordinate 3,477,207 downwards.
CAAAAACTGCTGCTGCAAGTCTTGTTCATAGGCCTCCTCTGCTCTCAGTTCATTCTCCCAGTACTGCAGCTCATCCTCCTCTTCTACCGTCTGCTGAAAGAATTCTTGCTCCTTCTCCGATTGATGTTCCTCCTCCAACTTATCCATCTGAGCCTCAACGGCGTCAATTTGCACCTGCAGTTCATGAAGACGAGCCTGCTGGCAAACCAACAGCGTTCGCAATGCATCAGGTTCCTCATTCACTTTATGAGTAAGGAACTGCATGCTCGTCGTGTCTTCGTTCTTGTCTAAACCCTTCGCCCTACTGCCAGGCTCACAAAGGAGACTCTCCCTCTTCTGACGTGCGGTAAATGTGGGGGATTTACGTCTTCCTCTTTCTTGTGACGCCGCTGTGGAAGAGAGCTGCCCAGAGTCACCTTCGGGAGACTGACGGCTCTCCGTCTTCTCAGTATCCAAACCCTTTTCTTTCTCCTGCATCCCATGGAGCCTCCCGTTCCAGCCCAGGCCCTCCAGCCAGCCCCTTGCTTCCTCCAGCAGTGTAAAAGATTTGCGTTTTTGCCCCTTGGCCTCATCAGTGCGAGGAGGCTCTGTGTCTAACCTTAGACGAGATAACGGTGGCAGGCTTTGGCGGTGTGCAGAAGCAGCTCTCCTTGCTGCCCGGGTCTTGCTTCCCACCTCCGACTTCTTTAGTGGAGGACCAGCACTAGAGAGTACATTGTCCTCCGCTGTCGAAGGCCCAAGAAGCTGCAGGGTGAGCTCTACCTCCCGAGCTTGCTGACCATACCTTTCCAGAGATTCTAGGAGGTGCTCACTGGGGGTCATGCTGCGCTCATATTCCTTGAATTTTTCCTTTAGTGAGTATCGACCTGGACGTCCTATAGTAAATACAAAAGAAGGCCATTATGAAAACACTAGGTTTACACAATTTACATATAGCAAGTTACAAGGGCAACATTCAACAGAAGAGATAATGAGTGTGATAACTTACCCAGGGCTTGGGCCAGAGCTATGACTACTTCCTGACATGTGGTCTTCTTTGTGACTCCGCAGACGATACGCTGGACACTGTCCACAGACACCTTGAGCTCCATCCTTGTAGGCTAACAAGGAGAGATATGACTATAAGTTACACATCAATTATATGCTAATTAACAGATAAAATACTACTCATAGCCAGCCTTTGTTTTTGTGGACATAAGTTTTAAACTAAGGACAATTTTTTCAACATGGTACCTTTGATTACTTTGGTCTTCTGGTGAGAAAACACTCTCATTAATAACTATACAATATTATCTCTGACACATACAGTGCTCACAGAAAGTTTTGGAATGCTTATTTCTGTAAATATATGTTAACTAACAAGCAATGCATAGCATATCTTCCATACAGACATTTTCTTATTAAGTGTCATTGTTTTTTGACTGATTAATTGTTTCTAGCATCATATATCAAGGTTTGAGCAATTCCAGAATGCATCATCAATTCCAGTCCAAATCAGGAAATAGAACTGGAGTTGGGATTTAAATCTCCCTGAAATTCAAATTCATTTACAATTCTGTTCTCCATAGTTTTTTTTCCGATCCCAACTCCAGTTCCATTTCCTGATTTGGACTGGAATTGATGAATGCATTCCAGAATGGCCCCTACCTTGTCATATATATTTTTGTAAACAAATCAATCAAATCAAATCAGTAATGTTTTTATTAAATTAAGCAAGTGTCCTAAGACTTTCTGTGTGTACTGTATTTAACAACAAATGAAGACATCTAAATAGTGTTGTGCAAAACACTGTGTTAAGAAAAGTACACACATTCAATGCAATTTTATTTGTATAGCACATTTTCACAACAATACATTGTCTCAAAGTGTTTCACGTTATCCCTGCCCAAAGCCCCCAGAGACCAAGGAGGAGATGACAGGGCCAAGTAAATAGTAAGAAAGCTTGGTTACCTCAAAGGGGAAGCCCATTCACCGTGGGTGGGCAGAGGAGCAATTTTACATCTCTAGATATCCAGTCTATATATACAATTTGTTTATTTAGATAGGTATTATCTTTCCCTGCAATTATTCTCTATCAGAAGGAAATGACTAAGACATCCAGAAATTACTTGTGGGTATTTACTTCAATTAAGGCTTATCAGTCAGACATCCCCTTTCCTTCATTTTTCCCTAAAACAGCATCTCAGAGCCTCATCTTCTGTCTCGAGAATCACAGCACACTGTGTTTAATCCACTTATGGTACTTCTAGCAAAAAAACAATCTTTTGTAATGACACTCAAGCTGTGGGTGATTTTTGCAGGGCATTAAACTAATCTTTGGTTAAAGTTTTAGCAGAGTTACACACTCCTGGCAATTAATTAATGAAGGCAATTCATATCAATAAACTATACCATTGAAGCCTTTACTGGGCGATGACTGTTTCCTCTATTTCTTTCTACGGATTATTCCTATAATCTTGGTTTTATACATCCTTAGTTTCATCTCAAATGAAATGGTTTTAAAATAAAAGTTATTTAAGAAATGCTTTGTTTCAAGTAATTGGGCTATAATGGAAACATCAATCCATTATAATATCTCCCGTCCATCCATCCATTTTCTAAATGCCTATGCTGGTACAGGTCACAGAACATTACACATTCGGTTCATTTTAATTAAAACATAATTCCCTTTCTTTAATTTCATTTTATGCATAATAACTTAAACTCCTACCCCAAAGTCCCTTGATGTGCACTCTTGCTCCGTGCGGATGGGTATCCAGAGGCTTGAGTTAGTGGGTCTGAGCTGTGAAGAACTGTTTGGCGAGTAAAAATATTTTTAAATCTCAAGGTCCCGCTTAATATTGTGGAAAGTTTCGGGGACCCACCCAACTACTCGAGAACCGCCCGAACTGGGATGGACAATAGCCTCTGAGGGAGTGACAGACACCGACCTTTGGTGGTAGCGATCCTGTCCGAGATGTGCTTTTCAATTTCCAAACGTTTGCATCCTGTTTATGTTGGCTCCAGTGATTGTTGGTAATTATGGTAAATTTTATACCTTTATTGACACCTATAGTTTGGATAACTTGCCAATGCCGACGGCAACGATGCCAACTTTGGTCAGCTGGTTGGAGTAAGCGCACACATGCACACGCATTTACATGCATGTACCAGTTTTAGTACCTTGTAAATAGTCTGTAGGGTTTGCAAACTACCCCCAACAATTTTGATGCAGCTAATTTTAGGTTTATAATGGAATGGCTTTGCTGTAAGATTTCTTGTATAAGCGTGAGAATCTGAAAGCATCTGTCACGCCAGATGCATAAGAGTTGGCGACCCTGCGACAGCCAACGCAGCCTATATATCTACATTTCTTCCAGAGTCATGGATGACTCACGTACACGCGTACCATGCACTATGCGTTAGTCACGAAGTGCCAGAGGGGGCACCAAAACGATATAAGGATCATCATCATAATCATAATGATGATTTTTTAAATTCCGTATCCGCAGGTTCCGCATCCGCCGATCTAAAATATTCGGGGGAAAAATCAGAAAGTTCCAAAAAGCCCAACACTACATACGCTGAATCCACACAAATAAAGTGATGTGTAGGCAGACCTTACTGTAGCCTCTTTGCAGCGAACATTTACAGAGTTTTCCTTTTCATTATTCCTTAAATACAGTTTAACCCGCTGATTAGCCGTGGTTTCAGTTATCCGCCGTTTCCCGTGGCCCGAAAATATTAGAGGGTGACTGCAGACAATGAGCTAATAATTTATAAGAATAAAAATTACACACTGTTAAAATGTTGTGTGCAAGATGTTACATTGTTCCATCTTCCGTTGAGAGTTAAACAAAAATACAAGAAAAGAAAACTGTTAATTCAGTTAAGAAAACAGAAAGCTAGACATACCCTTTATTACAAAATGTTGTGATCTTTTACTATCAGTTTATGCATTATTGTAATTTATAAATTGAACTTTATCATAGGTATGAATGTTCATGAAAAACAAGTTATGTATGTTCGGCACAATCTGCGGTATCCAGTATAACAACTAGACCTATTTACATAGCATATCCACGGTATTGTATAATGGAGAATGTCATATGCAAATACTGCACCATATTAGCGACTAGAGCAAACCCCCCGTGCTCGCCTTTGACACATTAGGCGGCGATATTCTGCATAAGTTACCAGAAACCGGTGTGTTATCGTCCTGACGACAGTGTGAAATGTCCCTTTCTCACCGATCGAATCAATAGTTTACAGGTTGCGATTCTCACTCTGTTACGTGAGAAAGTCAACCGAGAGTAAGTCGATCTGCAGTGTAACTTTACTTGAATTTTGGCCTTGGTCTTCTGCGTTTGTCATATTTGCTGTTTCTTACTTATCTAAATAAATTACAGCAACATTAACCGGGTCACATTTTCATTTAAATAATGCTTTTCAACAAAATTATTAAATTGAATGAATTTGTCCCGATTAGATATATACCTTGTGTGGTTAAAACATAAATTTAAGAAATGGTTAACCTGTCAAACACAAAAGAGAATGCACTCTACCAGTAATACCCACGTAGAAAACTAATTCGGGTATTTCCTAGTTTTTTTTTTGGTAGTACTTTGGTAATACGATTTGAATATGCCTGTTCACACGTCTTTGCCTCAGAACCACAAGGGAGGGGAACAGCGATGGGTATCGGTGCGGAACATTAGTCTGTACTGAAAAAGTCCATGTTTCAAGCTTTCCCACACAGACTACAGTCATAAAATATTATCACATGTAAAACACATTTTCCCCTGATTGTGACACATAAAATTAAAATTATTAAAAATATATAATATTGGTTTATAATATGTTATTTTTAATCCGGTAATTCCTGGAATGTAAATCCTGATGGTTAACATCTTAATGTATGTTTAGATTATGAAATATGGAGTTTAGTAATGTCTGGTTTTAATTTAAAACGAGGATAAATGACAAAAAAAACAGGCACGATAGTAGACGATTATAAAACAGGGTCCTGACAACGTATAAGTCTGGGTGTGTCTGTCTGAGCCGCTCTGAGCGTTTTCTGAATTTCACAACTGATTTGGGATCAGTTACCTTTTATGAGGCCATCGTCGATTACGATGAATTAAATTATCGCTCTGATTCAGGATCGGTTAGAGAAGTTATAATGTTCTCGTAAGGAGACAGGAAGTTTAGCGCAAGAACTGTTGATTGTCGTTGGTAATTAATACTTTTAAAAATTAAGTGCAATCATTTTGAAATGCTAAATAACGGTCTGCCTTTTTCTTATGATTTTGTGTAGTTTGGTTCTAATCCATACGTCACTGCAATTCTGGCAAAGATTCGGATTGTAAATCCGAGGCTAAAAGGTAAGTTTCTTTAAAAATCTGTACTCTGTTCGTATGATTTGTATGATTCCTGAGTTAAATACACACACGCCTTAATATATGATAAGTGCACACATGCAGGGGTGTATCCTATCTGTCTACCGATACACTGCAGCTGTGTAGTTTAGCCACTTTGCCATTTATACCAATCTCTGACCTACAGTATGACTGGTCTGTTGCCTAATTTGGTCGCGGCGTACATTCATTTTAACTTGACATTTCAGCTATTCGTTTTAGTGTACTTGTAGGTTTGTATTTTATCCAGAATATTTAGAAAACGAACAATGAAATACGATTATAGCAAGCAAGGTTTCCTAAGCTAGCTTTTACAAACTTCGGAATAATTTCTAAACGTCTTTATAACCGGTTACTACCAACGACATAAAATATTAGCATAGCTATCCGTATATAATGGGGTGGTATCGTAGCATAAGCTATGGTGGTGGCCTTTTCTGTCCTGATCTTTCTGAGCAGACTGCTTCTTTAGAGCCAGGACTGAGCTGTAAAGTCATGATACGACTGATATGTGTTGGTTACACTTGATGAGCAATGCAGTCGAGTAAACTGGAGGTCTTTAGTAGTGTGTTTGTTTCTACCGTTAAAAATGCAAAACGAAGCTACGTGTTTGAAATGGCAATTTGTTGGTAATTAGGAACTTTTTTGTTGCTTTAGTTTCTTAAACTGCTAAGGCTAAACCATACAGGATATTTAGACATAGTAGCAGTCATTACCCAGAGAGACAAAATCTTATGTATCGTCAATTTGGCATGTCCCATATGTTTCCTGATATTCAGCATGATGAATGGAGAAAAAATTAACTTGTATTTGAGGTGGGGAAACAATGACTGCTAAACCTTTTCTTCACAGCAAGAGCTACTTGAGGAATTTTATTTTATTCAGCTCTAGCTGTATAAAATAAAGGTAACACTGAGATTAGGCTTATGTAATTACCAGAAGCCAGTGTGCACATTTTGTGATGCTTAACAAAATCATCATGATGAAAGATGTCCCACTATGCAGTAGAGCTGTAATGGTTCACATATCTGTCTTGTACTGTTTGCTACATTATTTTCAGTCCAGTACACACAGTAGCTGTGTCCCAATTTTGGGACTGCGTCCATTAAAGGACCCGGTCAGCATAGACTTTATAGCAGGGCTGTTGAACTCTGGACCTTGTTTCCAAATCCAGGCCTTGTTTTCAGTTCTCCCAGGTAGTTTAATAATTGCTGATTCTGATTGGTCAGAGGCTTCAAACCTGGCTCACAGCTAAAGGAAGGATGGAAAATTAGCATGGCTGGTACCATAAGGACCGTGAGTTGAATAACCCTCTTTTATAGGCAGCGTCATCCTAAAAATCCACCCACATAATGAATCTTGGCGTTGGTTGGGTCGTGAAGGATCCATCGGGTGGGTCCCTTACGGCCGGGGAAAAGAAGGATGCATTTTCAGGTCGCATTTGAAGAATCCTTCGATATTGGGCAGCATTTGTGACACACCTCTATGCAATTGGTCTTTGAATGCAGTCTTTGAAAGCTGCAGCACCTTAAATGGGACACAACTAATGAAACCAATGAATACATTTATTTAAACATGTGGAACCTAAATTCTAATCAAGATGGTCAACATGGAAACATTATACTAGTTGTGGCTGTGACTTGGTTAAGGCTAATGCTTGTTACAGGCAGTCGTAATCAGCGGTTTGGGAACATTTTGGTTTCCCAGGTAAAATACACCAGCACTGGATAGAGCGTGGTTGATAAGACCAGGGCTGCTTGCATTTCGGTAACAGAGCCGATAGACAAACATGCTAATTCATTTGAGACGACATCCAAATGAGATGGAAAGAATGTTATAGGTCTCCAATAAAATTCAGAAAGTTCATACTATTAAAATAACTGCATGCATTGCTGAGAAATTCCCCAGCATTTTAAACAAGTGTAATCTACGTAGTGCCACTCATAACGTAATGATGAAATTTATATATATATTGTGGCCAAGTTTAAAATGTCATATTAACAATGCGACTCAAAAAGGAAACGAATTAATAAAATGTGCCCACGATTTTACTAAAACGAGGGAATCGTATCCACGATTTAATACACTGTGGGAGCAAATTAATAAAATGTGGACACGGTGTATATAATTTTTAGCTTTATATTATGAATGGGGCTCCACAGTAATCTGTCTGAAGAATTCATCATTTTTTGACAGTCATTTTGACATCAGCACGTTTTGGTGTCCAAAGGAAGCGCAGAGAACAAAGCAAGCTGGGCATCAAACGAACCGGCAAAGTGACCTGAAAACAAACCAGACTCCTGCCCCCTGTCAAGGTGGCCTTCTGAAGGTCTGAGTTCATATGGAACATTCCCATATGGCTTGTTTTGCAAAAGAATAAGTTAATTCAAACCATATAAGAAGTACATTCTTATGCACGTTACACAGCCTGGCTGTTGCTCATCTGCTCCATGTCTGCTTTACCCATCACTCTTGGTATAACCGTTTGCCAGGGAGGTTTAGAGATTGATGGTGAAACGTTAGCAGGATGATCTGTCATTTTCATGAGATATTCCAGCCAACCAGCACTATCAGTGACCCTTTTGGCACTATAGCAAGGACTATATTGGCATCCATGATGGTCATAATTCTAACCAATGAGCATGGACCATGTTCCCTTACTTAAATCTGGGGCTTTTCTTCCCTACAGTTCATTTATGTTTTACTGATAAGGGCTGCATTATTATGGGGAGGAGTCTATCTTCCTATTGCAGGGGGGGTTGAATACACATTGAGTGCTCCCACCCCAAAGAAAAAGGGAAGAAAATGATGGCATTGATAGAAGTAAATATGAGATGCAGTGCTGCCATGGACATGCACACTGCTGAACAGGCTGGCTTTGGAGTGAGCTGAGCCGGGGGGGTTCTGTGTGGGTGGCGGCAAAATAAAACCACCTCTGTTCATTAGTGAGGATGCTGTGAGTTGGGGTTATTTTACTGTGAGTGTGGATATGAATAGTAAACCTAGAGATATCCCTCTGGGAATTCTGACTGAAAAATCAGTAATCGTACTGTTTAATGAAACTGCAAAAGAGAAAACAATATATATCAAGTAAAGAACAATCTGTATCATTAAAAAACCTTTTGAATCCATTATCAGAATTAAGTGCATACTGTAATTGAAATGACATTTGGTTTGCTGAAAATGTGTTTCAGATATTTAGATGAAGTCCGGTGAAACATTACCATGCAGCCCTCAGAAGGTCGCAGCATTCTTTGTGGCATGTTGAATGCTGCATAACATTCCACATTTGATGGATGTCTGTTGGACTTTAGAAGGCCCGATGGCATAAGTGCCTGTTGCCGATGCCAACAGAGGAGTGTAGGGTAGCAGCGCGGGCAAGGAGGGATCAGCGGGCAGAAGAGCTGAATCATCTGTAGCCTGGTAAGGAATCTAAAGCATGAGACGTACAATAACAACAGCCCTATTGGCATAAATTTTAAAACGCTCTAAAAACTAGGTTGTTTTGTTTGAACAAAGATCACCCTTTTATTTATATTTTGCAAACTGCAGACCCAAAATTATAATAAAAAGCAAATACTTGCATAACAAAGTCCCCGTTCCCAGCTGCTGCTCCCTTTCAGCAGTCAGCTTCCATTTTCCCCGTCTTCTGGCATCCTTACACCACTGAGCAGATGACCTGGTGATGCTAGAAAATGAGGACAGGCTCGCTGCTACCTCATCCCATGTCTGCTTCACCTTGAAAGGCTTGGTGGACAGTGTTGCTATATCCTGTACCACTTTTGTAGCCCAAACCAGGAGTAAAAAAATAGCTCAAAATCTAACCCTTCAAAAATTTTGGCCTTTAAAATGAAGCAATTCATGAGTACATGCTTGAGGATTTCGCCCAAGTCATCCACTGCATTTATATATGTATGCTCAACAACACAGGTAACGATATTCACCTCTCTCCATTTTTGCTCGTGTGACATCACACTCCTGATGGGCCTTGTGAATGATGTAATCGGGGTGGAACTGGCCTGAGTGGGAGCGCATCTTGTGCGGTGTTTGTTAGTGGATGCGTGTGCCATCAGGTTGTGTTGATGGGCTCACAAAACTTTAAGATATTTATGCAATGCTTTTGATTTATAGGAAGACACCGGAGCAATCCATTTCTTCAGGAGAGGGTCTGATTCACATTCCCATCTGTAAAACTTTGCATAGGCTGCGTTCTTTCCCATGGTGAATAATGTAGAGTGATGCTAGTTTTTAGTACTGCTCACTGGAAAACCACAACGCCCTCGAGCTAAGTCCAGATTTGCCTGGACAACATACATAAAACTTTTCATACCCAGTTAAGTAACTGGATACTACAGACATGCAATATGCCTTTTTTTAAATGGTCATCCATGGTTTTCGTATAGGTGTTAACAAATTCCTGATTCGGGTGTAATGTGAATGAATTGGTCTACTTATTAAAAGAAAGTAGTCAAAAATAAAGGGTCCCATTTTCCCCGCGCGATTAAAAAAACAGTAGCCCTTACTGCTCCCAAAGGTGCCGTGCTCGGGCATTTTCACTTTGCGCACGAGTACATCATTTTCCTCAGGCGAAAAGTGATGTGGTTTGCCGGGCAAACTCGCTGTAATAGCAATCTGCCGTAGCTCATGCACCGCTGCCTTTTAAAGGTGAAGTGATGTGCCATTCTGATTGGTTCATTGCATGTTACGCCCCAAACATACCTTTGAATAACAGCTAACTTGGTCAATCAAACTTTATATACTGTCGGACTGCAAAAAAAAATTGAAATTGTGTCACAGTAAACACACGGTCCATAGACTGGTCAGCTACACTGATAAATAAACTATTTGCAGTAGTGGCAGACGATATGATGGGATTTGTCTGCGGAAAATAGCAAATAATGTGTATCTCGAAACACTGACGCAAAAATTCTTACATGAATTTAATTCTTTTATTTATGCATTGTTTATTACAAACTGAGTTTAGCTGGTTCAAGCTTTTATCATGTCCTGTATTAATTATTGTAATTCCCCTTTCATTGACCTCCTTGCAACATCTTTTTAAAAGCTTCAGTTAGTTCAGAACTATGCTGCACAAGTCCCCATCCATAACAAGCGTTCTGCTCACGTCGCTACACTGGTTACACAGTTACCGCTACACAGTTCTGTCTCGCATCAAATTGGAAATCCTGCTACTTACCCACAAAGCACTACATGGCCGTGCACCCCTTACCTTGATCTTCCGACACCTCACTCTCCCCCTCGGTCATCTAGCTGTGATCTCCTCTCCATCCCTCTTGCCACTCCTTTGGGTGACAGCTCATTCAGTGCCATTGCCCCCAAACTCTGCAGTCCTCCTCATCCTCAGGCTGTCTGTGACTGTTCTTCATTCTCTGCTTCTAAATCTGACTTAAAGACCTTCTTGTTTAATGAACATTTCTCTTCCTGAACTGCTTTTGAACTTTTGTCATCTTCATTAAGGTTTGTGAAAGGCGCTATATAAAGGTAATCTGTTAATAATATTATGATGATTATTTACCAGAGTAAAAATGTGTTGGTATGTCTTTGTCCACCTATCTGTTATGGTTTTTCGGGTGTGACAGTTGCATGTTCAGATTAGATTATTTGATTATTAATAAATCAGTAGTGACAGTACTAGTTAACATAATGCATACACATTTTTTCTGTCTTATTAGCATAACCCCTCCCCAAAAAAAGATTTTAAAATGTTTTGGTGGTAGTTGGTGGTTTTTGCATTTTACTGTTCAATATTGTGCTGTAGCTATAATTTAATTGCATGTATAATTTCATCAGATGTTCATCATTAAGTTCCTGTGTTATGTTTAAACATTCCCGTTTAGATTTGTTTTCTTATTTTAAGAGAACTTTTACCAGTTGGGTTTTCACTGTATGTATGTAACGTTCCCTTAACACTGGTCCAGTGACACAGTTGCAGGCTCTTGTCTCTCTGCCGTTCCCTCCTGCGCAGCGTGCAGCTAGGAGAACTTTGACATTTGGAAGAGCCTTCCAGAAATAGATGGACTATATCTGCTTAGCTGTCCTTAGCCAGCACTCAGGTTGAACTCTAACCCTGCTGTCAGCTGGGTTAGCCATGTTTTTCTCGGATACTTTAGTGTCTGTATCCTGTGCAGTACGCTGGGGGGGCATTGCTGTCAGCTGGATCAGCTAAATCCACCCCTGTTTTGTACAATATCGCCTTCCGCACAGTTCTGTATTTCAATGATAAGTACAGATTTGAAGCAGGCGAAGCAAAATACAAGCAACTTTTTCAAAGCGGCCTATAGATCTTGTGTTTTTACCCTTTTATACACCAGCATAATATTCCTTTGTCTAGTTCTCTCTTCCCTCAGTCCCAAGTCTAGCCGTGTAACCAAATGATTCTGTTTGACACCAGAGCTAATAGGTGTGATGACGGAGTACAAGCTGGTGGTGGTGGGAGCTGGAGGTGTAGGCAAGAGTGCCCTCACAATACAGCTCATTCAGAACCACTTTGTGGACGAGTATGACCCCACCATTGAGGTAAGTCTGACCTTTATCGGTGCTCAATCTCTTTGACAAATTGTAACAGCAATGGATGTACACAACTCTTTCAATGGTGAAATGTCATTAGATTACAGCAAGGATCCCCAGATCTATTTTTAAAAAAGCTTATTTGTCACGTTCAACTGGGGATCGCTGAGAAAAGGTTTGAGAACCTCGAAAGTAATATACAAGTGTGATGGGATGGGACAGGACTCGTACAGAAAGCAGGTGGTAATCGATGGCGAGACGTGCCTACTGGACATCCTGGATACAGCAGGTCAGGAAGAGTACAGTGCCATGCGGGATCAGTACATGAGAACTGGGGAGGGCTTCCTCTGTGTCTTCGCCATCAACAACAGCAAGTCCTTTGCTGACGTGCACCTCTACAGGTAAGGATGTAGTGCTTTTCTGATGTTAGCAAAGTCCACTGCTAATTTGGACATGGGTTGCAGACACTGACAGGATTCATTGTGTTCATGTGTTTTAATGAGCACAGTGGCGATACGACCCATAATACACTGCGGTTATAGCGAGTGTGACATCAGCTAACAAAGTCCGATTGCGGATGTTTGTCTTGACCTGCAAATACATTAACTGTTAGGCTTTAATAGTGATAGCTGATAGCTTAAAATAGTGATAGTTGATGGTTTAAAGCACAAAATCCCATTGTGAAACATTTTTATTACCCTGCTTTTCAGCTGGTCGACGCGACATATTTTCCGGCGTGCGCTCGATGTCTGCTGGTAGAAGTGTGCTCACCTGTGTGTGCACGTACATGTCTGTGTGCGCGCATCGGGGCGGAACTCCGCCATGCGCGATACAGAGAGCAGAGGAGAATTATAAACGCGAGACCGTGTAAAAACAGAAATGTCAAGCTGTTGTGTAAATAAGATAACATAAGGCTATTTAGTTTGTTTAATAAAAGGACAATGTATAGTCCTGTATTATAGGAAAGGTAACCTTAAATGACTTCTGTGGTGATCTGGCGCTATATAGAAAATAAAATTAACTCGACCTTCAAGGGGGGGTGGGAGATGCCCCTAATATAATGGTCGGGGAAACTCTGCTGTGGATTTCCTTGAACTATTAATATATTGCAGTAGGGGTTGGAAAGGGGTGCGCTGGACTTATCACAAGACATAATGGGAGCATCACTGCGAAACAAAATGCTGTGTAATGATCATTTTATCTCAGTTATTTTGTTTTGATAAGTTTCGAGAGGTTTATTCCTCATATACACATGCAACATGTAGTGAAATGTAACCTTGGTCACTCCAAGCAGCTGTACATAATTAGAGAATAATAAAATATAAAGAACAGCATAAAATAAAATAAAAAATATATGAAATATATTCAGCTGTACATAGTCTATACATAAATGATAATTGTTGGAGGCCAACATCATAATTGCAAATTTCAAAATTCAATTAATTACCCAGCTGTATGTGTACGTGCCTCTCATGGAGAGCAAGATATATGAAAAATTCTCTGTATGAAGTACAACTATTTCATCATGTGGATCAATAAAGTACTATCTGTTGTATTTAATGAATGAAGTATAATTGTACTAAGAGATTTCAATAATAAACTACATATACCTGTAGAGTATACCCATAAATTAGTGTGATTAGTGAGATTAGTGTTTTATATGGTTATTGAGGTTGGATGGAAGGAAAATTTATGCATAGAACAAGCTGACTGTTGACTCAGAGAAGTTTTTATCCTTTGCCAATGGGCTTCTCTCCATATTCTCTATGTCCCTTAGGGAGCAGATCAAACGGGTTAAAGACTCCGATGATGTTCCCATGGTGCTGGTGGGTAACAAGTGTGACCTGGCTCGAACTGTAGACACCAAGCAGGCCCAGGAACTGGCACGCAGCTATGGAATTGAGTTTGTGGAGACCTCTGCCAAAACTAGACAGGTAAGTTGCAAAGCATGGGCCTTGGCTGTCGTGATCCTCACTCAAGGATGGTACGATTTTTCTGCAGAGGAGCTATAGGCACATCTGATAAACGTCTGGTATTTACATACGGAAATTGCAAAACAAAGAATGTATCTACTGAGATCCATCACTCAGAAACTTAACATGAAGAATGTAAAGTTAATTCTGTTAATTTTTATTAAGGTTAAACAGATTTTTTAGAATGTATTCATGCAATATGTCAATTTGTACAATATGTCAGTGTCATGTCACCCGCAGGGAGTGGAAGATGCATTTTACACGCTGGTCCGGGAGATCCGGCACTACCGCATGATGAAACTCAACAGCAGAGAAGACAGGAAGCAGGGCTGTCTTGGCCATTCCTGTGCGGTCATGTAACCTCCCAAGGTTCGAGATTTTTGAAAAAATAAGTATGGCTTTGGAAAGGTGGCTGGTTAAGTTCTGCCCCATTGTAACAGCAGAGCAGACAGTGATAACTTGTACCTAGATGCAGGGATTTGGACATTTCTGCTTTCAGTATTTGGTACTGACTAGTTTCTTGCTGTTTCCCTAGGGCTGTCTCCTGTGTAGCCACTCACTGGCAAGTCTGCTCACTGTGGAGTTTTGGGGCTGGTCTGTGGTCCCTGCTGGCTTACAGAAAAGTGGTGTCTGCCTAACGCAACAGCCCCTTTCTCCCCTTCAAACTCCAACCAGTAGCAGAATGCTCTCCCGTCCTACCCCATCCCACAAAATGGTTTTATCTGCATTTTTACACTCTATTAAGGACTATCTCATGAATGCAGTACTGTATCATACCATACTTTGCATTTGATTGTAAATGGGGGAGTGTGTGGGTGGCCATTCAGTGGCTTTTGGCTTTTTAATGAGCTGTTGCTCCAGAGACAGGGCATGGGTGCCGAATTTAAGAAGGGTTGTTGATTCTTGTTTTGAGCATTCCTGGCTGTAGATGAATGGTCTTGTATTTTTGTTTTATGGTCAGTATATCCCCCCCAATCCCTCACCTGCAATGGATTTACTCGCACTCAGAAAGCAGAGAGCAACATCTGTTGCTTATAACTGTTTTTATTTTTCTTTATTTTTGTTTAATTTTGTTTTGGAAAATGTAATTTATCTTTATTTTTACATAGTTAGAAACCGTATGACAGAGAAGGGAGAGAATTCCCTAGGTTTATTATTATTATTATTATTGTTATTATTATTTCAATGCAGGTATAGGTGAATGAGCTCTAAATGAGATTCATGTCAGTAGTGTCCTGCTTGGTTTTACCCTACCTTACCTTACTGCTGCCAGAGAACAAACTTGGTATCTCACTTGTCAGTGTATGTGCAAGCTGTGCCTTTTGCCTTGCTGCATGTGCACTTTCTCCAGAGCTACCATGGCCAAATGGAAGACTTGGACTTGCTTCTGTGGGGGGGGGGGGGGTTTGGGAGATGTACAGCCTACACTTCTTACACCTAATGCCATTTTCAGCTGTCTATCTCATTTTAAGTCCTTAACATTTCCCTGTGTTAAACAACCAGTTAGGCTTATGCCTGAAACCAAATCGGAAAGCCGATGTTGCGGGAGTAATGTGAACGGTTTTATGTCTAGGTGTCAAACTGTGATAATTTGCAAGGGAATTATTTTTTAAATACATTTATGAATAAGAGGGCACTTCTACATTTGAGTGCTTTACCACACAGGACATTTGTAATTTCTTTCTGTAATCACCTTTCTGGAGGCTTTTCATTATCTTTGACCCTTCTGTTAAAATTCTTTGTCTCTAATGCAGTGTCTACTGTACTTTTGTTATCTACTGATGGGCTACACCAGATCTACTGATGGACTACACCAGATCTACTTATGGACTACACCAGATCGAATTTTAAGTTTTGCTTCATCTCTGCTTTTTGTTTGGATGGTTTCTTAATCTTTACAATTTTTGTTTGTCATTTTGACATCTATGAGGTGCAAAATAAATGCTAAACTAATGCAGGTTCTTTAATAAATTACATATGCCTGTCTCTTTTTTTCCTCCCATAAGTCTTACGATGTTATAGTAGCTTAGATCAGGTTGAGGTAAAGAACGTGTTCTTCAACCTCCTGTCTTCTGGCCCCTTTATACACATAGGAAGGAACTGGCTACCATTTGAAAACCTAAAATAGAGCAGCGCCCATCCTGTCACTAACACACTTGTCAGTCATGGGTGCCAGGCTCTGATTACGCGTGCGTGTGTGTGTGTAAAGTCGGCTTAAACAGCAGTGAGCTGCACCAGCACACACTTCCATGTTGTCTGTCGTACCAGTTCAGCCTATTGTGGAGAAAGCGTCCCATCTGCAGTCTTTGGTCGAATGTGCCCCGAGTGAAAATGTCAGGTGAGTGTCTGAGACAGAAGAATCGCAGTCGACCCTGCTGTTGTGGGGGTACCAGTGCCACTTGAATGCTGTCCGGGTTTAGGAATGACTTGTCAGAGCGAGTCGCAGTTCATGTTCTTTTGCTGTAACACTAAGTGCCTGTGTGATGGATTAGTGCGTTTTATTTGCATAAAATATGAGTTTCAAGGAAGAACCTGTGCTGCCCCCCTTCTGTGTAGTAATAGGTGTTTCCTATGCAAATAGAAATGCAAGCAGATCTGAACTATTAAAGTTTCCACATAATCTTTCACTGTTTATGATTTTTCAAATAACATCAAAAAAACACGCACACAAATGTAGTGGTGGAGGTATGATACCTGATTTTATATTCAATATCAATGGAACAAAGAAAAGAATACAAAATATGATCCTACAAAAGTTGATCTTCTGAACACTTTTATGGATCAACTGGATTTGTTTCTCGGTTGTTTGCTTTGCTCCAGTGCCAGAAAGGGTTTCTGTGGAGATATATATATATATATATATATATATATATATATATATACACACACACATATATATATACACATGTATATATAGACACACACGCAGATTTTCTATTAGGATTGGACAGCCATTGGCTTTGAGCCATGAGTGTTAAGTAACAGCAGATGTAAACATGAGTCCTTTCTGTGCTGCTTTGAAGCTAACATTACTGAGATTGATACCTGTGGAACACTGTGCCTACAGAACAGAGAAGAAGGGGAAGTTGCTCTTTAGGTTAGATTCTGAAGGAATTGTGTTCTCAAGGTATAGAAATAATAATCTTATTTTGGATGTGAAATGTTTTGTAGGACTATGAAATGTGACTTTTACGGTGTAATTTAGATGGACGGTGTTAAGTGGTGGAGCCTGAAGCCCACAAACATCAGCAGATTCTCTGAGATCAGGTGTCTGGGATCCGGGCCTTCTGGGATGTGTCTGGGATCCAGGCCTTCTGGGATACGTCTCCACTTGAAATTGAGCTGCGGTTTGCATAGTGAAGATAAAGTTGTGCGAAACGAAAATGCCATTTCCCCAAAACTGGTCTGGTTCATACCAGCAGAAAGCTGACAACCTACTGCTTTGCTCATTGGCAAAAAAAAAGAATGTTCAAAGAGAGAGTTTCTATTCTGCCGTCTGCTTGCATGATATATGGTGTAACTCCAGATATTATATGCCAATGTTCGCAAGAGGCTGCAGTTGTAATATTACTGCCATCACAGCTAACCATTTTGCAGTGACTGACTACTACATGTGATATTGGGGTTAGTGCACATTGTGTTTTATGCAATATGGGTGGAAAGTTCTCTCACATTCTTCTCTTACTGAACTATTGCCATTCTAATTGACTGTGAACAAACTCCTGATGGAGATGTAATTTTGTAACTACATAGACAAGATGGTTATTGTTTAATCTCTTTAGTGATATCTGGATTATCTAATTTCTTCACTGTTAATTGATAAGTATCCATTCTCCCGGCATCATGGAGTTTCCCGATCATGGTCAT
The DNA here is from genome assembly GCA_019775895.2 of Stomatorhinus ivindoensis. NCBI lineage: Eukaryota > Metazoa > Chordata > Actinopteri > Osteoglossiformes > Mormyridae > Stomatorhinus > Stomatorhinus ivindoensis. The sequence goes on along the minus strand of JABFEB020000038.1, from coordinate 3,459,443 downwards.
GTATATCCTCTTCAGCTTTTCTGTTTCCCTGTTCTCATAATCTTTCTCTGGTATTTTGTATTTAAATTTTGCTTCCATCTATCCACTTACCCTAGGATGATGGGCATTTGCTTATTTAAAATCTAGTATACAAAACATTTGAATTAAAAATTACAATAACATGGAACAATACTAATACTGTAGCAAGAAATACAAGAATGATTTAAAAATCAGCAGTAGACTACTAATTAATGTGCTAATGTGTGGAGATGGCAATTTATATCAACCGCTTGACAGATTTTGGACTGGGACCAGTTCAGATGTTGGATGAGGGCGGGAGCCCATCTTGAGGTGATCGGTACACGAGTCACTGGGGAAGATCAAGGGAATAAATCATGTCCTCCCTTCCTTTGCTCTTTTTCTGATTGTGCTCTTTTTGGGCCGTAGACAAAACAGAAGCACCAAAGAGTAAGTAGAGATGGGACACCTGGAATGTGACACAAGGACTTTACCAATTATTCATGTTTACAACCAGTGCAGTTGTGCAGAAAGATCAAACAAAGACAAATAGATAAATGAATAAAAGGCAAAGTCTCTATGGGTATGGGTGCTGTGGAGTTTGTCTTGCAAAACAAAATGTGGTCGTCTACTTTGGACATTCTGTTTGAGACTGATGTGTGTTTGTGACCAATATTGGAGCTGTCTGCTGAATTCTGAATGGTCAGTGAAAAGTGTGAATCAATAGATAAAGTTCTGCCCCGTGGATCAATAGATTGCATTTGTTCTGCTACTAAAGTGCTACTTTGCTGTCTTTTTACTAACCAAAACAAAACTCAGATTTGCTTGCTAGATTGTTGCAAAATGCTTGTGCTTGTTAAATCATCAACAATTATTTGTGAGGGGAGGTTTGCCACATTTCATGAATATGCAGTGTAACACAGTTGAATCAGGAATACTTTTAATGTGTCATGCAGCCATACCTCACTTGGTTAAAGAAATATCATATTGTGTTTCTTTATAGCTGCTTTTGCAACAAGAGCAGTTTTCTCGTCTGCTTTTGAGATATGCAGTGCTCGAGATGCTTGCTTTAATACAATAAAAATATAGCAATTTTTTTGTCTTATAACAAAAATATTTATTCGTTTACAAAAATACTCATCAGCAGCCTCCGGAGCCCCACAGGCCAAAAAGGCCCGATAGGACTCTTTCTTCAGCTTGACGGTATCCCTCACCACTGGTGTCCACCAGCGGGTACGGGGATTACCGCCGCGACAGGCACCGACAACCTTACGGCCACAGCTCTAGTCAGCCGCCTCCACAATGGAGGCGCGAAACATGGCCCATTCGCGCTCAATGTCCACCGCCTCCCCCGGGACATGGGCGAAGTTCTGCCGGAGGTGGGAGTTGAAGCTCGTTCTGACAGGGGATTCCGCCAGATGTTCCCAGCAAACCCTCACTATCCGCTTGGGCCTGCCAGGTCTGACCGGCTTCCTCCCCCACCAATGGAGCTAACCCACCACCAGGTGGTGATCGGTTGACAGCTGCGCCCCTCTCTTCACCCGAGTGTCCAAGACATGCGGCCGTAAGTCCGATGACACGACCACAAAGTCGATCAGCGAACTGCAGCCTAAGATGTTAAGTGCACATATGGACACCCTTATGCTTGAACATGGTGTTCATTATGGACAATCCATGACGAGCACAGAAGTCCAATAACAAAACACCACTCGGGTTCAGATCGGAGGGGCCGTTCCTCCCAATCACGCCCCTCCAGGTCTCACTGTCATTTGCTCCAGGGGGGGCCCGGTGACCCGCGTCCGGGCAAGGGAAGTGTATCCAAGATCTTTCCATCTTAGGGGTCTAATGAGCCGCACTTCGTCTGATTCCTCACCCAGGACCTGTTTGCCTTGGGTGACCCTACCAGGGGCATAAAGCCCCGGGCAACTTAGCTCCTGGGATCGCTGGAACACGCAAACCCCTCCACCAGGATAAGGTGTCGGCTCGAGGAGAAGTGAATATAGATACCACTGTCCAAAATGTCAACACCTTTGCCATCTTCTCTGGCCACATACCCACGCTGTGTGTGGGGGGGTTATGCATATATTATGCTGTGGGGCCCAAATTTCTCCACAATGTGATAAAATTTGTTATTTTGATGTTGTGAGGACCATTTTTTCAGTTCCCATAACGGGACACTCAGTTGCAATAAAAAAAACAAAAATGCCAAAAGTCTTATACTTTGTTTGGTTACTTATGGTTAAGGTTGTCATAGTCATAGTTGTCTATGGTTTTGCCCATAGAAATGAATGGACAGTCCCCACAAAGGTATGAATACAAACATGTGTGTGTGATGAATAAAGGAACATTAATGGGCTTTGAAGGTTGACAAGTTAATTTAATTCTGAATAATAAGACAGATGATGAATATGAATAAAGTCTATGAATAATTACAAAAACCACAAAGAAGATCTTTGTAAATGAAACCAATTATTGACATTTTCTTAACGACAATCACACTGTATGATTGCATTTACACTGTTTTGAATTCTTTGTATTCTACCATAATAATTCTCTGTCCTGCTGCATTGAAATGCATAGCCCTGCTGTGATCTCTGCTTATGCGATTGGCTGATCGTTGCAGATGGTATGCATTAATGTGCATGCGCCTGGGAAGTAATCTTGTTTTCAGTAAGAAAACCTTGTTTGATAGCCTGATTGCTGATAGTCAGTTTCATGATATTGTTTATCTCAGATTGCATTTGAATGGGTTTTGTTAAGCTGAAACTCTTCTAACCCTCTCTTTGTTAAACCAGTTTTGTGAAACAGGCCCCCAGGGCCGTAGGCTGTTGTTTGTTAACCAGAAACCTATAGGCTGTTCATCGCAGTGGAAATGATGCTCAGCCACCTTGCACTGAATTTCCTATGCGCTCACAGAGCGTAAAATAGCCATTAGCTTGCAAGGAAGGGTGGATTTGTGTGCATTATAGATGGCCAATTTTATTAATATGCAATTTATTAATACATTTTGAACATATAGACACGTTAGTTTGAATTTTATATTACAGATTTTATTCTTTTCATTATTTGTGCACAAGAAGCCTGTGTAAGTGAATGTCCCCGTTTCCAGCTTTTTCCACAGCAGTTCACTGTAGCAGCGTTCAGTGACAAACAATCAGTGGTACAGGTCTCAGGAGAGCAATTTTTAGACCATTAAGAGCTTAATTTTTAGCAATTTTGGGTTTGGCCCTTTTTTGCTCAGGGGTGTCCAAGTTACTATGAAATACATCACTGAAGAAGTGAAGGGCAGTCAAAGAAAATGTTTAAAGCTACTTATCTGAGCAGTAAGTGTATATTTGCTCAGAAAAGAACACAATTTGACATTTATAATATATAAATTGTATGTGTTAAATTTCACAACCAGCTGACTTAATTAGTTAATTAATTTGATGTCGTATTGATTAACCAAACACGGCTTACCTTCTTTGATGGACATAAAAGCATAGTTATACACCAACATAAACAATTTAAACTTTAATTTAAATCCCTTTGCCTTTTGAAGGAACTGTACATATAATATAATAAATGGTTGATTTATTTAAGCAGGTAAAGTTTCTCTGCAGCCCTCTTTCCCCATCATGTATGCTGATTTTCCTTGAAGTTATTCTTAGTAATTGTAATATTGTTTCATATGTTGTATTAATTGCATACAGACTTGTAGATATACTCTGATTTTGGGTGAAGAGATATAATACAATACAGTTATGAATGTGTGCCAGAATCCGAGACCAGCATGCGTGCCTTTGCGGAGCGGGTGTTTGCATCCGAGACGAAAGATGAGGACGTCCGAGAAGAGGTCTCTCTCTTCGACGTGGCTGAAGACTGTCCCATCATCCACCAGGAAATGGCCCAGCACCTGCAGCATGAGACAAAGGAGGAGAGGCGGTGAGGCACTGACGTGGACCTTTGTGGAGATGGTCACTAGTATTTAAATGTAATCTTTTGTTTAGTGAAGACATATTCCTTATTTAACGCTCATCTCCAAAGAGATTTACATGAAATAACAAACGAGACGAGACAAGAAAGGGATTTTATTCAGTAAACATTGTACCACACTCCGACATGAGATACTAAAATATAATACAGAGAAATAAACAACATTAAACATGGTCCGCCTTTATACTACATCACTGCCCAAAAAGAATTC
>JABFEB020000038.1:3429351-3445685 GCA_019775895.2 Stomatorhinus ivindoensis | reverse complement strand
GGCTTCTGTTAGGACTCCCATCCGAAATACTCTAGGGGAAGTGATTTTTAAATTTGTGTATACTTTGAATTTGAACAAATATCTCTATAAAGATGAAACATTTTAGCCTCCATTCTAACCTCTTAATTACATTCCACTTCTGAGCTCAATATACATTATGTTATTATCACTATAATTTGCCCCAATGACTGTTATTCCCTCCAGCGACATCTTCAGGGCAAGAAACTTTGTGCCCCACTTCGGGAAGATGCTGGAGAATATCTTCCTCCCTGTTTTCCAAGCCACCATCGACCCGCAGGGCCATCCCGAGCTCAGCATCTTCCTCAAACATGTGAGTGAACGAAGAAAATGAAAATAGGAGACTCACAGAGGATGAACAAAACAAGAGTACAAAAAAATCCACTAATGTTCAGGTTAAAAGCAGGGCTCCTCTTGTCTTTTCCCAGGTGACTGGGTTCGACAGTGTGGACGATGAGTCCAAGCATAGTGGCCACATGTTCTCCACCAATAGCCCCAAGCCAGAGAAGTGGGATATTCCCAAGAACCCATCATACACTTATTACATCTACTACATGTATGCCAACATCATGATGCTCAACCAGCTACGCAAGTGAGTATCATAACAGCAGCTATTAGCAGTATTACCACACAGAACAAGTTTTTTTTCCCACCAAAATGCTTAACCCTGTTAAAAGAGAAAACGAGTAGCTTAATATAAACATTTAAATTTTATTATAACTCTTGAAAATGGTAACATATGAATACTATAAGTATAAACTTGTGTTTAATGAAGTGGGGACTGTGTTTTCACAGTCTCAACCTTAACTTGTTGTCCAAAGCTGGCCTCTGTTTGTCTACTAGGCAAAGAGGAATGAACACCTTCCTGTTCAGGCCTCATTGCGGAGAAGCAGGGGCAGTTACACATTTACTAGCTGCCTTTATGACAGCTGACAACATCTCCCATGGACTGAACCTCAAGAAGGTCTGCAAACTCTAACACAGCTGATACACTTCGTCTGAGCACTCCTCAACAGATTGTAGCATAGAGAAAACACGCTTCAGTGTATGCCTGATCTTATCAAGGAGTTAAAGGACTTTGGGAGTCGTAAGCTTAACCTGCCTTCCCATCCACTTTCTCTCCAGAGCCCTGTGCTGCAGTACCTGTACTTCTTGAGCCAAATCCCCATCGCCATGTCTCCACTCAGCAACAATAGCTTGTTCCTGGAATATGCCAAGAACCCCCTCCTGGAATTTCACAAGAAGGGGCTAATAGTGTCCTTATCGACTGATGACCCTATGCAGTTCCACTACACTAAGGTGAGGACTGATGCATTTACTTATACAGTATGTGTGTCTGTCTCTATGATTAATACTGTTTGCCTTTTTCTTTCACATATTTAGGAGCCCCTGATGGAAGAGTATGCCATCGCAGCTCAGGTGTTCAAACTGAGTACCTGTGACATGTGCGAGATCTCCAAGAACAGTGTTCTGCAGAGTGGGCTATCTCACGAGGTACTAAAGCCCAGACGAGTAACATTGCCACATACTTGAAATATTGTAGCAGAAAGACAGAATCCTGTTGATGTGGTTGAAGCTTCAAACTTTCCACGTTCTGAAACTTCCCTTTTTCACCTCTGTCCCCACCCACTGATCTCCAGGAGAAGCTCCATTTCCTGGGAGATCGCTACCAGAAAGATGGCCCAGAGGGCAATGACATCCGGAAGACAAATGTCGCACAGATCCGCATGGCCTACCGCTACGAGACGCTGTGCTATGAGCTGAACCTCATCAAGGATGGTGTCAAGTGCCAATGAGCAGATGGTGCCTTGGAGAATCAAGCGGTTTTGTTAAAGTGGTGGTGTGTTCAGCTTCAGCTGCCAAGGTCTGTTGAGATACTAGGGTTTTCATTTGGAATTAAAGTTAAGTTTTAACCAAAAACCATTTACCTGAAACGAAAATGCTATACCCTGGTCTTAGAGGTTGTTACTTACAGAAACTGAAGTGCAATTAATGGAAATAAAATGTAAACTAATACAATTATTTTAAAAGGGAAAACTTTTTGGTTTTTTTTGCTGTCTAAGTCTTTGAAGTCTGCAGTAGTGCAATAAGACATAATCACAGAAGCACTATTACTGAGCATTTTATTTACAGGAATACACTCATATACTGGAATATTTTCCAAAAACTGTACATAAAATCCTTTGAAGTACTCACTGTGGCTACATATAACATACTTATCAATATGTTCAAAAATTCATCTGCAACAAGCTGATGCATAAAAACAAAATTCCTGACATCTATAGTTGTGGCAGAATCTTGAGATAAGGTGACTATGGTAGTACAACATTTCATCATCAAGAATTCAGCTAAGAGAATTTACTATATAGTAAATGTGGATGATGTTCAAAAAGAACGTATATTTAGATAATGCTAGATTATTTATTTATTTGGTTATTTTATCAATGATTTAGGTAATAGGTCAGAAAAGGAATGTAATTTTATGTTCCATTCTTAAAATGTATATAGCTAAGAACCACTTAACCTCACCAAAATATCTGACTAGCTAGCTAATTCACAGGGTGTATTCTACAGCCCTAGTCTGGTGAATGAACTTTTGGGCCTGTCCACCTGAAGGAACGTCGTATCTGCATAGAGTCAGCGACTAATCCACACTCCCTGAGCCCTTTATCAGGGACAGTATACAGTACATACTAATATTGTGTGTCAGGGACAGTATACAGTACATACTAATATTGTGTGTCAGGGACAGTATACAGTACATACTAATATTGTGTGAGGCCTCACCTTGTGCTCAAAACAGCCTCAGTTCTTCGTGGCATAGATTCCACAAGATGCTGTAAACATTTCTTCAAGATTCTGGTCCATGCCAACATGACAGAATCACGCAGTTTCTGCAGATCTGTCAGCTGCACATTAGTGCTGTCAAAATTAGCCAAAAAACACCCCAGTTCAGCAGCTCGTTCTGATTCATTTACTTTTTTTCCCAGTTAGACCTATAGGGCTGAGTAGAAACTTTTTTTTTCTTTATTATTATTATTTTTTCCAGTGCACACACATAATGGATAACTAGTGTACCATGAGCAGAAATTTGCTGAATTTGACTAAAAGTGTATCAGATTAAAATTGCATATCCTACCTTTAAAGTACACAATTTGTGACAAAGAAATTTCACCCTGAGGGCTAATTTACAATGAAGAGCTATCTATTAATAATGGAAGAGTAGGCTAATTACATTATTAAAGCTAGAACCATAAAAAAGTTCCACAATTTTGCAATCTACTGACCAAAATGTGAAATATTTCCAAATGGGGTTTTGTAGATTGCAAATCTCTGTGTGCAAGCTGGCATGTAAACTCTCTGCTATCATTATTACACAATTGTTGTGGAATTATTCATTCATTTCAATCAATGTAAGTGAGATGTGTGACTCCTGTCCATCATGTAATGCATTCAGTGCAGCAACACAGGCCCATGCAAGAACAGGCGAGGCAGACAACCACGGTAGTGCTTTATTTATTTTTTTTTATCATCGAGTATTATATTCCACAATCAAATGTCTGCTTTCTTTCTGCAATTCAATCATATAATGAATTTTAGAATATTTGTTGACAGCAGCACTGCACATCCATGCGGTCAATCTCCCATTCTGCCACATCCCAGATGGGGCAGTGACAGCAGCGCTGCACATCCATGCGGTCAATCTCCCATTCTACTACATCCCAGATGAGGCAGATCACGGAAGAACAGTGAGCTCATTGTCATGTTCATGAAACTAGTTTCAGATGACCAGCAGATGGACATGCCGGCACAGTCGCTCCAGTGACAGAGCCTTGACAATGGCATGAAGAGCATGTTCTTCTTGCACAGCACTGGGGAAGTGCAGCTAGCTCCACCCCCCCTGTCCATAGATCCTTCAGAAACACCCCCAGGGTCTCACTGTCCCACCTCCAGTGCTGCTCACTGGCAGTCAGGCTGAGCAGAGTTTAGAGCACCTCCTTTTCGAAGACAGTGCAAGGTGGACCATCATCTCCGCATCACCCTACCGATTGTACTAAGCTGCCAGAGCATCTTCCCTTCGGTTGGGAAAGCAGGTTAGATCCATCAGGTCACTACTAGGTTCCCAGGGTGAGGTTTGCTACTGCTTTGTCCCGGTGCCATCTTGGAAGCCTGGCTGATTGGTGCCGTCGGATTAGGTCATCGATTTCTTTGCTGACCTAGTATCTCTCTCCTGGTCGCAGTGTCACCAATTGTGGCTTTTGGGCCATGTTTTACCAGAAACAGACCACGCTCTTTAAAAGAGCAAGCAGTTCACCTCATCGGCAAACTCCCAGAAACTAGCAGCAACAGACAGCTAAAGCCAACAATTCGCATAATTATTATACACAAGGTAACCGCTATGCAATCACACACGCACCACGGTAAAAACATTACATTCAGCACTTACAGCACAATGCGACGACACTTACTTTTCATACATAAATTCACAAATATTGATGTTTCTTTACAAGTGACTGGGACTCAAGGCATGCTGGAATGTGAATAATTAAGTTTCTGTGGCCCAGTTGAACGGCGCTGAAGATCACACCAGATGGAGGTAAATCGTCGATTCCCAATGCAACCTTTTGGCACAAAAAGGATTATTTAGTTAGGTTAGTTAATTGCTCATGCGGTGGGCTTCAGGGGGACAACCATGCGACCATCAGTGTACGGCCCACACTGTGCCCAAAGCGCAGGCTGTATTCCAAATGCTGCATAAGGGGCCCACAATATGGGGCCCACATGTGTTCTCCAATTCACAACCCTAACGGGGCCCAATTTTCAGCCCACAGTGACCCCAAAAAGTCTTGTTTGCTGGGTAACTATTTCCGGCAATACAGTGAACTTGGACATGGCAGCTTATTACATGATTTTCATAATCTCAAGAAAGCTTTTAAATTTCCATGAACCTGTACTAAACTATGCAGATGACATTTCAAGACATGCCAACAAATGAAGGTCGATATACCAGTAGCGGTTATCGCAGGTCAACCTCAGCGCTGGTGTAACAGCACGACATCAAACGTGACTCACAGAGGTGTCTATGTCGCCGATTATAAATCTTTTTAACTGTCAAATAAAAGCACTTAGTTACCAGTAATAACTTAACTGAAATGTGAATATATTGTAAACATTTTTAAGTCTCTGCACCCTTTCCCCTTGTAAAGTTCATGAAATCTTGCCCGGCGAAGGCGAAGTCCCCTTTTCTCCCGTTAAATCCCAGGACTTCCTCCCCCAGCTGCGGTGTCCGACCACGCTCAATGACCGCATCCTGCGCGCGAACGCGGGGGGGGGGCGAGTCTCCGCGACCCCGGGACCAGAGTCACGGCTGAAGGCGGCAGCCGCGCCGCGCACCGCGTATTAACATACTGAGGAGGATTCGGCAGACATCGGCTCTCCGCGTCATCTGCCGTTAGCGGAAAACTTCTGCGGCGGCGAAGGGATATAAAACGGCTGAAGATCGTCCATACTGGATTACTGTCAAGGCGAGAAGGGATACGGTGCCGCGGAGGTGGGTTAAGTTCAGTTAGCCAGTTACTTCTTACATAGTTTTACGTGTCTGGTAGCTTCCCATAGTTCATCAAGCAGATAACATTTGTGTAATTGAGAACTTTCTAGTCGCTTTGCTGTGCGAACTTACCCGTCCCTTCTATGTCATTCTACTTTTTAGCTGGTTAGCATGAAAGTAAATGTAGCTAAACGGGCGCTCAGTCCCGGGATGCCCTTTCCAAGCCCATCAGTTGTTCTTCTGCTGCACTTTGACGCGTTCAGTTTGTTTCCGTAGGTAAGGAATTACCGAAAAGGGTAATACTGTTCATATTTACATTTAATGGTGTATGAAAGCTTATAAAAGTAACAGAATAAAGTAGCTTGAACAAGTTATACATTACTTGTGATAACTAGCTGTGAGCTGCATTTGTACAAAATACGCGACTATCTGGGGGGAAACGACCTGTTAGTTTAATCACATCTCTCCCCAATCTAATTTTATGTTTTAACGGTTGATTATCGCGTAGAAAAATAAGATACCAAGAATTTGGTGTTTGCACGTACATTATATGCAGTTTTTCCCCCACTGTAATATTGTTCTGTATATTATATTCATCGTAGCATGATAGTATGAATGGGCTTTTAGGCGTTTTTTTTTTATGAATCCATTTTTTCCAAAGTTTTGTGCTTTACGATGTAAGACGTGCTTTTTGTTTTGGGAAAAATAGCTTTTAAGAATTTGCTTACGGTTTTAAACTTGTCTATGATGTTATTAATTTTTTAAGTGACTCGGGTGCCTTAACTGGCCCTTCTCGCTAGATTTTTTTACTATTAGAGAGTGTCTGAGCTGCTGTACAGCTTGTCAGGGTATCACATGCTCCAGCGGGAGCCTGTCCAGGGAGAAAAGGGGGGAGTATCACACTGCAGCTGCTCTTCAAGGCCTGCTGTGTGTGAACTGAGCTACAGTTTCTTGTAGAGTCACTTTCTGAAGATCGCTGGATGCCAGAGATAGTTATGTATATGTAACCTCTAGATTGCCAGATCAAGTCCCAGGATGGGTCTTAAACAATTCAGTAAATGCCAGGATGTGTTTGTCATTTTTATTTGGGTAACGCTGCTGGCTATGCACTCAAGCCAATGTCAAGCAATGCAGAGCAAGTCAGATCGTGGGACAGGCACCAAGGAAGGTGTGACGACCACAGCCTGTGAAGCTGCAGTTAGCTGATGGCTGTCATTTTTGATGTGACTTTAATCCCAAAGTCTAGCTATGTGCAGACACGCTGGGTAATGGACCGCTCGCAGTTTGTAAATAACTGGAGTGGAATGGTGTGTAGGTCTTTTAACCTCACTCTCTGCAATTGTTGTTTACACAATGGAAGGAATAAAAGACAACAAGCATGACGACAAGTATGTGTGTGTGCGCCAGAGTGTTTTAACAGCATATATTTTGCTTTGCATGCCTTCTGTGTCACTGTGCGTGTTATGCAGGGGTGACCAATCTTATCCACAAAGGGCCGGTGCGTATGCGGGTTTTCACTGCAACTTCGTAATTAGAGGACTGGTTGGCTGTTAGAGTCCTTACACCTGGGTTTGAACAGCTGACCTACAGGTTATCCCAAAAACCTGCACACACACTGACCCTTTGTGGATAAGATTGATTCCAACCTTGCTGCCTTGTGCTGGATATTGTTATAGTGCCGCTTTAATCCTTTTTCACAAAACTGTTTGGGGAACCGTGATGTAAAATGGGTCTCTATTTGTTCCCATTCTAATATAATTGTCATCATTTTGTCTCCTCTGTAGGCCTGTAATATTAATCGCTGTTTAACCCATTTCTTAAGAATAGTGTTTGCCACGCCAAACCAAGAAATCCCAGTAGCCCAGATCATAGCGATATGAAAACTGCGTAATAAACAATGGCTATTCAGATAATCGTTGCAGCATTGTTCCAAATAAAGAGCTTCTGAGTGAACTTCCCTGACCCAGCCTGCAGATATTTGCTGATCCTCTCATCCTGATACTCAGGAAGCAGGCAAAGGCTTCCTGCAAAATATATGCACGTGCATGAGTGCGCACACACAAACACACACACACACACCCACCCACCCACACAAAGGACCATTAAAGGAGTGCAGGCTTACGCACAGCCCGACATGCCTGATACACAAACGGCTCCACAATGACTGCACACATACAAACTGATACTTATGCAATGACACATACTTTCGCTGTGTTCCTCTAAATGTGCATACAGTATATATTTGTAGTTGAAGCTAACAGTAATAGTGCCGCCATTGACTTAGATTCTGTGCATTTTGATGATGTGAATTAAAAGGGTCGTTAATGGAAGCACATAATTCAGGGTTTTTCCAGAATTCATCTCAGAAAAGTGGAAAAAGAATTTCCAGATTAATAGATACAAGTTATATATGGTAATTCTATGCAGAGTGCTATATAAAAAATTTAAAAAACTGATTTTACATTACTGATAATTTGTGGGTTTGCCAAAATAATGTTTTCAAAATTCATGTAGTAGTTGCCTTTTGAACTGAGTAAACAGTGTTTCAGGATGTTTTTTATTCGGCTAAATATTTGCAAGGAATTCATTCTGTACATTATCTTTAATGCACACTATGGCAGCCCCACCTCATTTCACATCACATAACTTTCCTCATCAACATGTTTAATAAAGAGCATAACGAGTAAGAACAGGACACACTTCTGCTGCGGACATAAACAGTCTGTTTTTTGTAACTTAAGATCACTCCATATTGAATTACAAGACATGTGTCCTAATTTCACAGGCTGATCATTATTCGCATGACATCATTAATGGAAACGCCCCCTGTTCACAGTTTCATTTTGTCAACTTTCTTTTTGCAATTTCATCCGTAGAGAATTAATGGAAATAGACATAACCACACAAGGCAATTTAGTGAGCTATAGCTATTTGATCGCTGGATGTGCTTGGCCTTGGCCATGGTCTGCTCTGGGATCCCATGTTGACTGGAAGATGTACTGTATGTCCGACAGAACAAAGGCAACTTCAGCCGTCTTTTTCCCTCTTACTCCCTTCCTCCTGTTTTCCGGAATGCAACATGTTAACTGACCAATTGCCCGGAGTGGTAATCATTCAGCTCAGGGGAATTCCTTCCATTTCCCCTCTCTGTCCAACACAACGCCTCCAACGTGACCGCAGTATTTCTAGACCAGGGGTGGTCATTCCTGCCACTGGAGATCAACCACCCCACAGAGCTTACGTGCTGCCCTAATTTAGCACGCCTGATACAGATAATCCGGTCCTTCAGTATCTATGTGAACATAGCTGGCTCTGATGGTGAGGTGCTACAGAAATACCTGATTCTCTGTATCGTGAGTGTTAAATTAGGGCAGCACCTCACCTCTGCAGGAGCAGGAACGGCCAGCCCTATTTTACATGAATATGTGTATGTGGTTTTGTACGTGGGATGAATCAGATTCAGGAAGGGGGGGGGGGGGGAGCCCTGTCTGGTATAGCGCTGGGACATTCAGAATAAGCTGCTCTATACATCAATTTATTATTTTTCATATATTTATACTGACAGTCTTACATATGCAGTATGTTCATTTTATGGCAAATTGTGCTACAACTTTAAAGCAATAGGCTACAAAATAAACTAAAACTTGTAGTTGAAATGTAATTTTTATTTGATATGGGTGTTTGACATATTTTGTGGTTAAATAGTACCTGAAGTTTTTGAAACATGTAAAAGAAATATAAAAAATGCATTAAAATGGCTTATCGCTACAAGTAATATTGTTGCTTATTTATAAGTAATATCCCTATCAAACATCACTATGAGTAATACTGTTGCTTATTCATAAGTTATAACCCTATCAAAATAAACTAAAATATGAAGTTCAGATTGCCCCTTAGACATGTTTAACATGTAGCAGATTCTAGCCAGTAAGTTTTGTTAGCAGTATAGTAAGTGAAATAAGAGAGAATTTTTGTTCCATGTTTTGTATTTAAGCTGTAGGGATCACATCCCTTCAAGAAATGAATGTCTGGTCAGACCTACTAAAGAAAATGAACATTAAAGCTGATGGGGAAAAAATTATGCAAAACTGATCTTTTATTAAACTGTTTACCTTGAATATTTACTAGACTTTGGGACATTAAGAAAAAAAGGTTAATATTGAAGGAGGTGGACTGATTTTAATCCCTGGTTGTATATATATAACATCAATATATGCCATTTGATGCCTTCTGGTGGTTTGAATTATTGTGATTGGATAAACCATGGCTAAAAATTGGTTTCCCAATTAATGTTATGTGTATTTTTTGTATCTGTATGCCCGTCTATGTGTGCCTGGCATGATGAGACTGGCATGATGCAGTGTGAAGATGCAGTGTGAAGTTGCAGTGCTCGAGTTGCTTGCATTGGGGGTGCGTGTGCAGGGCCTGAAAGAGAGTTTTTAGATTAAGTGAACTAGGTTTGGGCCTGATCTCCAGCATTGCAGCGGCTAAGGCACGAGCCTCCCACACACAGACCATCATTAGCGCTGTCCTTTCTATCAGGCTATTTTTAACCACTGACCTTGAGAAGTCCCAGCCCTTGTCCAGTTTCCTGCGCTTTCCTCCCGTCTCTCTCACGTCCTTCCACCTCTGTTCCCCTTGCCTGCTGTTTGGCTCTCAGGCTTCAGGCTGGGCTGTGTATCAATGAGCAAATAACTGTATTGTCTCATGCTTTGCAGGGGTCCCCAGGAGGAAAGCTTTTTATTGCATGAGGATGAGAACATTTTGCTCCTGAACCTCGAATAATCCAGTAAAGAAGGAGGGAGAAAACAGATGGATGTAGAACCTTTCCTGTCCAGTTAGGATAGAGGAGCACAAATGCCTCTGTATTGCCGCCTTATGCCATGCTGACCCTGGGGGCAGGAAGAGGAGGCCGAGGGGGAGTTGGGGAGGCAGTGACCTCTGGGTCTCCTTCCTCAGTAGGCAGACATCTCATCCATGATCCAGGAATAAACATAAAAAAGAAGATTTCCCAGTGGGAAGGTCGCAGCCAATTAGAAGGGGAGCAGTGTTGTACCAGCAAGGGGCAATGGGTCCCAGTGTCTCGAACTCTCTCTGGGGGCATCCATGGAAATGAAGCGTGTTGCAATAGCAAGAGATGTGAACCTTGGGCAAAGGCATGCCTGGTCAAGGCCAAAAGCCTGGGGCTGGATTACAGGGATGCCCAGGGAAGAGGTACATGCAGAGTTAATGGGATGATGGGTGCCCTGGATGATGTAGCAGATCCTAATTCTGTCTCTCAAACGACGGTATGCGAGTCCGTGGATCCCAGCAACTCTACAATTGCCAAGGACAGTGAAGACATCAGTGGGCTTGCAAATGTGAAGCTGGCAGATGAGGACCAGTGTCATTCTGCACCCTTAGGTTTGGATGACCCTGGGCTGATGCTTCCTCCAGGGAGCTTCTATATATCCCGGGGCTTCTGGTGTAAGTTGGAAGGGAGTGATGTGGCCCAGGTCAGGAAGAGTCCACCACAGCCACCCATCATTGAAACTGAGCACAGAGACACACACCTAGCAACCCCACCACCAAAGCCTCAGCGTACTTTTCAGTACAAGGGGGCCAAGACTGTCCTTGGAAGGCCAAACCAAGCTGAGAAGTGGACTTCATGTGCCAACCAATCACAGCTTAGCTGTCAGGTCAGCTGGTGTCCCCCATACTGCCCACGTCCCCCTCGTCCCATCTTCCATGGCAGCAGCATACCCAAGCACAAAAACAGGTGAGCTTAACATGCACAGCGCATTACTGCCCATGCACAGCGCATTACTGCCCATGCACAGCACCGCGAGTCTGGCATAGGGTTTTGGAAGATATGACTTAAAAAGCATCAGCTATCCACCATTACCTCAAGTGAATGAAAATGTAATCTAAAATTTAATTTTATCCTGTTGCTATTCTTTTTTAATCACATTTGCATTTATATAGATTTCAAAATGACAATATCTAAAAAAAGCAATTAAAACATGTTTATTATACATGAAGTTTAGATAAGTTAAAGTAAAGTCTCTTCTGGTAGCCCTTCATATGGCTCAGTACCCGTGAAGTAGCTCTCAATTTCAAAAAGGTTGGTAGCCCATGTTCTATACAATAAAATCCTGTTATAGTGGACTCGCTTATAACGGAATATCGCCTATATCGGACGAGGTCCGCTGTTCCCAGCCATGCACTTTTAAGAATTTGCAGAAAAGGCATCGGATATAGCGGACTCGCATATAACAGAATTTCGTTTACAACGGACAAACAATTTTGTCCCCAGGGCCGCTTTTAGTAGCAGTTTTGTTCGGCTCTAACGGACATTCAGGCCCGAGTGCAGATACATCGTCAGGATTATTAATAGTCACGCATCTGCTCAGGTAAAGTTGGATTACTACATGTACAATATAATAGTCTATACCACAAGTGTGTCTGCTGGTGGCATGAGTAAATGAGTAAATGGTGTCCTGTAGTTGTGTGCTGGGCATGCAGAAACTCTGGATATAATGGACATTGGATATAATGGACTGTTTTGCCAGGTCCCTTTAAGTCCGTTATAACGGGATTTTACTGTATAAGTGTTAAATGACATTCTCAGATGGCTGTTTACTTCAGGGCTGGCCAATCTTACAGTACATGCAAAGGGCCAGTATCTATGTAGGCTGTTGGGAGAACCTTTAGCTGTTCAAACAGATGTGAAAACTCTTCAGCCATTCAGTCCTCTAATTAGTAATTTGATTAACCCGCACTAATAGCGGGCCTTTCAGGATAAAATTGGCCACTCCTGGTTTACTTAGTGAAGCCACTGAAACTGGCCTTGTGGACTGAATAGAGCAGTTTTTCCTTACACTACCGGTCATAAGTTTAACAATACATCTATTTTTCCATTTTTTTTTATGTAAGCAGTGCAGTGAATGACCTGAAATGGTACAAATGGAAGTGGTAAACTGCCAGAGGTTTTTTTTTTTAAAAAAGCTAAGAAGTAAATTAAGCAACAAAAGTAAATTAAGCCTTGATATAAAGTTGACGCAACCAGGTGCCCCAACTGCTACTGATTACTCACAATCCCTCCGTCTGTATAAAAGCAGCATTGTAATAGAGAAAGATGGATATAACTGGCACGCAGGTACGCATTCACCTTTAAAAACGATACGTGCGACAACCGTGTAAATGAGTACTCGTGCATTTGCGTTGATATGAAAGCAAAATGTGTATTTTAATCTTTAAATGCTAACTCTACTTCATTTGCAGTGTACAGGTTAAAATGCAAGGTATTTCCTTGTCATAGCAGCACAAATGCACATAAAATAAGTACGCATTCGCGCTTTTACAAACAGTTGATTGTCGCACGTATCGTCGTTAAAGGTGAATGCGTACTTGCGTACCAGTTATGTCCATAGACTTATTACACTAGCTGAAGCGATTTAGGCAATATTGTATTTCAGGCAATAGTATTTTTTTGTGTCAGTTGTGAGAAAAATGCAGTTAAGTTATTTGTTAGGTTAAAGGAATGTGCAAAGGAAGACCATTATAACCCTTAAAAGTGTAGGTCTTTCTTTAAGACACATTTAAAAGAAAACTAAGTTATTAGTGAATTCAGTTTCCTACACCATCAAAAGGCCCTTAACTGGAACCTGGAGGAAACAGACAGGAAGAGGTTAGCGACCTGCACAGACAGACTGGCATCCTGAACCAAATATGCTACCACAACGTTTTGCAGTGTCGTGCAACACCTTGTGGTCTACACCTAGCGGATCAGGTCACCCTACAGTAAGATAATGACCCAGTATCTCCCAGCTATGTCAGAACTATTGTAGAATGCACAGTCTATGGGTTTAAACCCCATTGAGCTGGTTTGGGATGAACTGGGCTGAAGCGTGGAAACAAAGCAGTCTGCAAGTGCAACACGTCTATTGGGATTTATGCAACAGAGTGGAGAAGAAATTTCCAAACAGGATTTGATTTCCATTGTAGAAAGGATGCCACCAGTATGTTCGCCTATTATGCAAGGCAGTCCCTGGGTTAAGAAATTCTGACTTATGGGCAACTCGTACTTATGAACGGCCTGCCATTAAGCCTATTATATTAAAAATTCAGGATGCATACAATGGGTTGTAATGACAAATGCATGCACGGTTCATTGGCTTGATGTACACTATTGTATGTAACGACTTTTATTACTGTGTAATTTACTGTTAGTTCTGACATATATTCCACACTTAGGGAATGGAACTTGTTTATAACTTGGGAACTACCTGTATCTGCAAAAGGTGGCTATACTTGGAATCAACTTTGGATTACATTTTTAAATCAATTCCATGATGTATTTTTGTTTATTTAAATCTTTTTTTTTTATTTGTACCATGCTTGGTAATGCTTTTCATTAACTGCACCTTCATAATGCTTTTAAAATGCAACAAACATGAATGATATCATAATGTTTATTAATATTATTAAAGCTGTTAAAGTATGTTAGAATGTTAAGGTATATTTATATGCTGCTAATGGGTGTTCTATGAATGCATTATGAAAGTGCAGTTAATGTATAGTGTCACCCTGTGTTTTAATTTCCAGGTACACTGAGACATTAAACTGCATAATTTCAGTAAAAACTGGAAATAATGAGGGGTTCTTAAACATTTGGTCAGTTATATATATCTTTAGGGCCCCTTTGGGTTTGTCAGGATAAGCGAAGAGAGGCTGGCCTGTATCCAAGTGTGATGTCATTGTAAGCAGGCCTATTGTCTGCGCTTCGCTGCTTCCCCACAGCTGAGGGTCAGAGGTCACATTCACTTTGCAGATCCACCCCTGCTGTTCTTTGGCAAAGTCAAGAGTGTGTTCATTTTACCATCGTTTTCTCACACCCTCAGAGCTCTCTGTTAGAGCCTTTATTTTCTAAACTGCTTTCTGTTTTCCCATCTTCATCTCAACTAATATCAGCAATGGTTCCCTCTTCTCTGCTTGCAGCAAACACTGATTTTCTTCAGCGTTTCTTTGCTATTAATGAGCAAGTGATGTTTTTTGTGACGTTTCCTGTTACAGCAAACAGGTTGGTCGATGTCTCTCTGCTCTCACAGGAAGTCTTTTGAGTTTGAGGATGTCGTGCAGTTCACGGGACAGGGGACAGTGACAGACGAGCTTCAGCCATCGGACATATACCATGCTTTGTCCAATGACAATGTGTATGAGGACATAATACGTGAGTGTCTCCCTTCAGTTCTAAGGTTCTAGGGAAATGAGGCTTATAGTCCTCGATAAGCTCCTTCTTCATTCACTGATTAATCACTATGTTTAAATAACTGATTGGATAGTAAGTGAACTCATCTGGTGTTGTAGATGCATCAACTGTAATTCAAGGAATGATTAAAATATGTTTTAATACCTGCAGGTTTTCTTCATTTAGCTGTTGGGTTTGTGCTCTCTAATTGTACATGCGGATCTGTTCTTCATCGAAATATGCATATTTGTCATTTTTGTGCATTTGAAATCAACCTAACAAAATTCAATAACGTCAAACTGATTGTCACACATTTTGGTACTTTAGTGATGTTTCTTTAGAAAGTCAAAATGGGCTGCTGGTCAAACATACTGATAAGCTAAAACATTATGATCACCCCCGTGTTAAGCAAGTAACGTTGTCTGTTGTAAAAATGGTGCATGTCAAGGTCTGGGATATATTAGGCAGTAAGCCAGCATATGGTACTTGCAGTGGACGTGTTGAATACAGAAGAATTGGCCAGGGGTAAAGATCTGACAAGGGCCAAATCATTTTGGCCGGGTGACTGGGTCAGAATATCTTTGAAATGGCAAAGCTTGCAGTGTTGGAACTGGACCTTGGAGAAATGGACGAAGGTCGACCGCTCTGATGAGTCCTATTCTATGTTGCCTTAAGTGGATGGCTGGATGGCAGTCAAGCATTTGTGAGATGCGTTGGACCAACAAGTTCAATCTACGGCCACGCAGCCCCATACACAGGCAGGGTTTCATGCACTGTCTGATGACAGTATTCTCGTGACCGTCATTTAGATTGCAGGTAATGCTTGCCATGGTAGCCCTTCCACTGGTTTGCAGCAGACTGGACAGCCTTAATTAACATCTTACATCAATGCGTCTTAGCTGCCCAACACCCAGTTGGTGGATCGTGGTTTTTTTTCCTCCTCAGACCACTCTTAGTAGGTACTCAGTAGGTTGACCATGAGCACCCCACGAACTTTGACTTTTCTTGGATGCTCTGACCCTAGGAGTCTTTCCTCCTGCCCATTTATTTATTCTACGAGTATCGAATGTTGCTTTACTATGTAATATGTCCCAGACCTTGATATGTGCCATTTTTACAAGATAGTTAATGCTATTTGCTCTTTTCTTTTTTATTATCTCAAGAGTTTTTTTCTGAGATTTATAGACACAAAAGGTAGCAAACCTATACACACAAACACCACCCCCCTTTGATTTGCATGGTAATGTTACCTATTGTTCTCTTGTGCCCCTGGGCTCTTCCTCAGCAGAGAATTCATATGGGGACGTGAAGTTATTTCCAATGTGCCTGCCGCCTGGCCGCCCCTCCCAGAGAGACAGCTACCGGACTCCCCAGGTAACCATCTCGATTCAATTAATCTCTAAGAAGTTTACGCATGACCTGTAAGAGTATTTAAAGTTACAGTGATCCCTCGCTACTTCGTGGTTCACTTATCGCGGATTCACGACTTCGCGGGTTTTTAAATATACAGTAGTAGTAGTATTTCCTAATCTAAGAACA
>JABFEB020000038.1:3407985-3429251 GCA_019775895.2 Stomatorhinus ivindoensis | reverse complement strand
AATACAGGGAGGGTTTAAAAACGTCCAAATACACGTTAAATAACTAAATAAATATGGAGTCCCTACTTCGCGGAAATGCAGTTATCGCGGTCGGCCTTGGAACCTATCTCCCGCGATAAGTGAGGGATTACTGTATACTGTAAATCAAAAATCAGATTTGGACATATACGAATTAGGTTAAAATAACAAATGACATTGGAAGCTAGCAACATTATTAAAGTAGTTAATATCTCAGCTAAACTGTTTAGAGGTGTATTAAAACACAGCATAGAGTTTATTTTCATTGTGGACAGTGTCATCCCATTAACATGCTGGCGCAGGTGTAAACCAAATGGTAACACTTTACTCAAAGCTGTCATCTATAATGCATTATAGATGCCTTCATAAAGCATTATAATGGTCAGTATAATAATTAAGGATGGTTTGTACTGCATTACAAAGGTACCGCATCTATAACAGTGCTTCAGAAAAATAGTACTGGGGGGGCAGTACGGTCCATGGAATTGGGAGAGAGTAAAAACGTGGACCATCTGGGGTTTCCTGAGGACTGGATTGAGAAACACTGATTTACAGTGCATTATTCATGAAAGCTTCATAAAGCATTCATAATGGATAATAAACATGGCTATAATATGTTATGCCTTTTAGTAATATTTACGGACATGTTTTTAATGCCTTATGTGTTTTCAGTGTGTTCATAGATTCTTATAGACATTGCCTTCATAGACAAGTGTTGCCAAACAAATCAATATTAGTATTTTGTAGTTTGTTAGAAAACCAAAATAAGCTCGGTGGCCAGATATACTTCAAATCAGCCATGCCACACACTGCTGTTGTACTTAGCTGTTATTTTTGCACTTCATACTGTTAACTTCAATCTGTCCGGCCAGTCTGCTCTATTATTAACCAGGTGTTTTCACCCACAGAGCTGCCCTTAACTGGGCTTTTTTAATTCACACCATGCTCTGAAATCTCTGTATGTACTGGGTAGGGGCTGTTTCTATTGGTTATACGCTGCTCAACCATTACATTAAAACCACTGGGATGTAAGGTGAATAACATTGCTTATCTCACTACAGTGGCACCTGTTTATGTGTTTGAAGCAGGAAGAATGGGCAAGTGTAAGGATCTGAGTGACTTTGGCAAGGGCCAAATTGTGATGGCTAGACAACTGGGTAGGAGCATTTTCAAAATGACAGGTCTTGTGGGGGATACCCAGTACACAGTGGTCAGTACCTACTTGGTCCAAGGAAGGCCAGTCGGTGAACCGGAAAAAGTCATGGACACCCAGGAGTCATTGATGTGTATGGGGAATGAAGCCTAGCCAGTCTGGTCCAATCCCACAGGAGAGCTACTGTAGCAGAAATTGCTGACAAAATTAATTCTAGCCACGATAGGAAGGTCTCGGAATACAACAGTGCGTTGCAGCTTGCTGCGTATGGGGCTGCGTAGCTGCAGACCTGTCAGAGTGCCCATGCTGACCCCTGTCTACTGCCGAAAGTGCCTACAATGGGTACTTAAGCATTCATGAAGCATTCATAATGCATAATAAATATGTTAGTAGAAGGTCAGTACTTGTCCTGTAGCTCATTGAGTGTTGCAGTAACAAGACAGGGTTGCACGGTTCAAATCCCAGGAAACGTGCAAAAATAGTATTTCTTCCCTCTGCTGTAAGTCTTTATGGATAAAAACATCATGCAAAACATAAAATAACACTCTGTGGCCTCTCCATAACATTAATGTGTCTACATGTCACAATTAGGACTCTGAGCATTCAGGTAAAAACACATTTATTAACTGTCACATTTCCAGGTGATCCACACAGTACTTCTAGAAATTGTATAAGTTAGTGAGTGTGGGACGAGTACAGATTAGATTGGCGGACTAAATGACGGGACTGTCCTGGGAATACAGTGCTGCCATTTCCCACAGCCCCAAACCTGGTTAATATTACATGGTTATGTACCCTATTATATAAGATGTGGCTCAGTGATGGGGCCACTCCAGGGACTTCTCTTGATAGCATGGTAACTCAAAAAGTATTTAATGGAAACTTTGCAGACACTTTGTATAGGTGAATAGCTATAACTGAGTAAATTTTAAGACAAATTGCAGTCTCAGATACATTATTTCAGGAAGATTGTGTAGGTGATGATTTGGAGTCTATTTAATTTTGAGACAAATAGCTAAATTGAAGCAGTATCATTTAGTGGTGAGACGTGAAAGAACAGCCATGGACGCAGATCTGGTAAGCCTGATTACACTGAGAGACAGATCTTTTTAAAAAGATTTTTTGGAAAGGTGTGGAGAGTGTGTAGGGGCGCTAAAGATTGTACTGTAGAAGCTGGTGAGTATGAGATGAGTAGGGTTTAGATGAGGGGTGGGCAGTCTTCTCCACAACGGGCCATGTGTATGCGGGTTCTGCCTGTTTCTGCCACTCCGCAGAATTTATACAAAGGCTTGTTTTCTTTTGCATCAAACTATCCATGTTGATATGTTTTTCACTATTTAAAGCTGACTGTGACAGACGTAGTGGCCAAACAATTTACAGACAGATTTTGCAGAGGAACTGCATGGATTCTACTTATCAGATGGATGTAGGGTTTATGTGCTTCAAGCTGGTTAGATCAACATTATCCAGTCTTGTTCCCCCTATTTGGGAACCTCTGTACTGATTAATTTACAGATTGTATCTTCTTGATTATACCCTCAGGTTTTGTATAGATGCTAGCAGTCATGGAAAAAAATCCTGTTTGGCTTGTCTTCACACAGGGGTTTTTCCTTTTGTGTGTTATTGTTACAGAATGTCTTATCTGGTAGGTCTTGGTGAGTCTTCTTCAACAGGTAGTATATATGTGTGTGCAGAGGTGAATACTTCAGGTCCAGAAAGTAAAAATCCAGACCTAGATTTTGTTTCAAGCAACCAGTTGTGTATTCTGTGATTAACTTGTTATCTTGGTCTGGATTTTTACTTCCTGGACCTGAAGTATTCACCTCTCTGTGTATGGTTTAATTTAACTATGAAAGGCTACTGCAAAACAGGTGCCTTGTTTGAGGTCTTGTGTGAAATTCTTAATCCCATTAGATTCGTCCAGATGAGTCACACATTTAGTAGTGATACTCTTGAGCTGTACACCTGCATGTTTTCCATCCATTCATCCAACCATCCATTTTCTGTAGCTGCTTGTGCAATTCAGGGTCGCGGGGGGTCCGGAGCCTCTCCCGCAGGCTACAGGCACAAAGCAGGGAACAACCCAAGATAGGGCACCAACCCATTGCAGGGCGCACACACACACTATTCACTGACACACTATTCACTGACACACGCACACTCACGCACTATTCACTGACACACGCACACTCACGCACTATTCAATGACACATGCACCTATGGGCAATTTGGCAGCTACCTGCATGTTTTGTCCCATGGTTAATACCTAAGCCAAGGGTACGCCTGAGAGGCCATGCTTTATTTTCCTATCTTACTTTCTATTCCCTTTGTTTTCCAAAGCTTCCTCCCAAACCCTCTGTCCTGCTGGCTTCCCCTGAAAAAATGGAGAAGAGGAGCAGCCAGAAGAAGGGGCCAGCAGGCATGGCCACAGTGACGATGTCCAGAACTGCTCCTAAACCGGCAGTGCCCAAGCACCGCTCAAGAACACAGCCGCTGTCCCAGGTTTGTTACACGCTGACATGCATTTCCTAGGTCATTGTATAGCCAGTGCTAAAAGCCCAGTGCACCTAATGATCTACTGAAAGCACTGATGAGCAGTGATGTAGCTGGGAAATTGTGTGTATGTGGGTGTTTAAGTGGGAAGTGGTGAGCTGCCATCCACATGTGACTGGGGTGGTTTTGGTGAGTTAGAAGAAGAAAGGGGAAGATGATACAAAACAGGGAGCAGAGGTATGAATGGATGAGCTCCATTTAGAAATACAGAGAGGCCTCCCAGAAGATGAAAAGTCAGGACTTTCTGCTCCCAGTACTGATGAATGAGAGCTGCTGCATTGAAGATCAACACGAAGAGGTGAGAAAAATCGCAGACTGGTGTCAGGGATCTTACTTTCACATTTTTTATGACAAAGTCAGTTTTTTACCTAGTAAATTGTAGCTTCTTAGTGTTTAAAATTTTTCTATTAGCGTTAGTGGCACCATCAGCCCAGTGTATGTTAAAACCTACAGGCTGTGGGCTACTGGTCATTTGGTGTAAGACTGTCAGTTCTCTTGTTAGCTTTGTCAATTTGTATTTGTTCTGTGAATTGATTCATTTAGTTTATTCAGTGGCTGTCTAGCAAGACATAAATTAGCTTAGTTTGTGGGTAACTTTAGCTTTGTCCTGTCTGTCAATATATATTTTCTTGACCTAGTTTTAAAATTGGAGTCTCTGCACTGATAGGATTTCAAGGTATGTGTGAGTGTATTGACACCTAATGTCTATGGCAGTTAGATTATAAATATTAAATCCATGTGATTGCATAAAAATGTACTGGAGTAACTGTGCTACACTGAACTATGTCAATATACTATGACTATGACTAAACACAAGCTGAATGTAGTGCTTGTTGTTAATCTCTGTGGCACAGATATAAGAAACCAACAATGATGGGAAACTTTAATATGAATGCAAGTATGAAGTGATTAGGTGCATGTGTCCAGCCCTTTATCAGCAATGTGGCAGACCCTTGTTCTGATGGGTGCAGTCTCTCCAAGATGGACCTTGCTTACTCATATCCTCCTCATATTCTGGAAATCCCCAAATGTTGTTAGCTTGCAAAGACGCAATGGAGTGGATTTTCATCCTGAGCCTTGGTGGAATTGCGATACAGATTTAGGTTGCTGTGATGTTTTACTTACTGTCTTTAATGGGAATGTTAAGGTTTGGAAAAGTCACGAAAAACATCACTTCCCTTTTATGACGTTGATGTCGGACAAAATTTTGTCCGAGTTGCCCCTGTGACATAATTTCAACATGGCGGCTTACACACTCAACAGAAAATTCTATTTTATAAATCTTTAAAAATGTTTTTTTTGTTAAATGTATTAATAGTTATAAATGTAATTGGACGTGTTCGATTTAGAGAATACCATATCATAACCGTAAGCAGTATCCTATTATGCAATATCAGATTTTTACCAGACTTGTTAGTTTCTTTGGTTTGTTTATAGTTTGTTTGCCTCTCGAAAAAAGAATATTGCTATGAATGTGCTAAAATATTTTATAAAGCTTTTAATGTGATTTGACTAGTTCGTGTTTCTTGTTTGTTTGTCTCTTGTAAAAAATAATTTTACTCCAAATCTGCTAAAATATAAAGCAACAACACACAACAGCGTGTTCATGGAGGCAGCCATGTTTGTTGCGAGACGTGGTAGCTCGAACGGGAGATTGTCGGACATGATGTCACTCAACTGGGAATTTCCAAGTTCCGAGAGAAAAACGAACAACAAACATTCACATACACGTCTGAATCCTTGCTGAAGCGTGTCGTCGTGTTCTCTCTTTCACGCTTGTCACAGTATGGATAGCTTAGATCTATATGATTTATGTGTTAAACGGACTTTTTCGTTTCAATTCAAAATTCATGTAGGCCTAGTGCTTAGAAGTGCATAGAAAAAATAATTGTGTGTAATTTATCACGGGTAACGGCCGGAATGTTAACGGGCCCGGGCGGGTGCGGATTTAACTTTGAAATAATCACAGGTGCACGGGCGGGTGTGGTGCTGTACTGTGCGGGTGCGGGCGGGTGCAGGTCTCCAGAAGTAGACCCGTGCAGGACTCTGATTCACAGGCAATCAGATTTCACTCATTGACTTCACTGGCGAAATTTTAACTTCTTACATTACTCACTGTTTAAACATTGTAGACTCCACTTTAAGATTACACTCCAAGTTGCCCAAGAAAAACTTGTAAAACAGTTTTCAGCTTCACACAACTAGCTTTTTTCAAGCCTAATTGAAGTTTATTCAGAAATTTCATTTTCTAATTTTAGTAGCTGATATATTTCAGGACCCTACTACCCGGTGTGTTACTGGAGGTGTGAATTGGAATTCTGTTGGTGTGGAGTCTAAGATGAAGATGGGTAGTCCAGGAGTATCATATGTTCTCTGTTGCAGTATGTGAACAAGATCCAGGAAATCTTCAACATCAAGAGGGGAAGGAAGAGACTGAGGAGTCAGGGGAGGAATGGATATGACAGCACAGTCAGGGGTGAGAGGCGTATTCATCCGTACATACTGAGACACTCATACTCATACTCATTAACACATAGTAACACCTAAATACAGTCACATACATTCAAAGTCATTCACAGATAACTATGCAATCTTGTTCTGAATGTGGAAACATGGGGTAGGTGAAACAGCACAAGTCTGGTTTGTCTTTGTTTCACTCTTTTCTTATGTATCTTTTCTCCAACTTCCTTCCCTTTCTTTTTATTCATCCATCCAGAAGAAACTAGTGGAACAGATAGTGATCCTGAAGACGACAGCACAGGTCAGACACCCTAACCATAACCAGCTGTGTCCCTCCAATTACTTGTGTATGGAAAGTGTGATTGAAGTGTCTTACCGCTCCCGATCCACACATGCAAATAGCTGCTCTATGGAAATCCAGAACAAGATTTCGTTTCATCCAACCAGTTGAGTAATCTGTGACTGTGATTCATTATACTCAACACATAGGGGGATGAAACAAAATGTTGTTCTAGATTTTGGCTTTCTCAACCTGAAATGTCTACCTCTGAAGAGAATAATATAACCAATTTTAAAAGGTTAAGACAAAGGTAGCATTTTGTTTGCAGTGGTAGTTGAAACTGCCCACCACATGCGTGACTCATGGTTTTATAGGCCTTCCTCTCCTATACAGTTGGGTTTTGGCTTTATAGTGATTATTGTGTGCTTTTCACAGGAAGGCGACGGCGGCGGGTGCATGTACAGTCCACGCTGCGCAGGAGTCCGCGGTACAGCACGCTGGAGCGAGATCTAATCTGTCTACAGCAGCAGCAGCTCTTCCAGCTTTTTGCAGTGGTTTCACTGCGGAGGAGTTCCCCAGGGAACACATACAGACCTGAGATTACACAGCAGTTTCCCAATAAGGTATGGAGGCTGTACTCTACTCTCAGTTCCTGTATATTCCTATACTGTCATGCTCCTGCTCACTCACGTCTGTGTTAAATTTGACTGGTCATCATGGCCGCGCTTGATTCCTGTGACTCACAACCCCAGGTCCATATACGGTCTTCTTTGCTTATATGTGTAGAGTTACAGACATTTTCATAACATTTTAAACAAGCATATTTAAGGACTGATATATCTGAAGTATCTCAATGCTTCTTAAATATCTTTAGTATTTTTGGCATAGTTAACATGTATGCATTTGCTTTTTTGCTATTCTAAAATATAAACGATTGTGGATTGGCGTTTATATAAAAATAGTCTTTCGATTTTATATAATGCACATAAAGAATACTCTAGGTAGTATAATTTTAATATAAGTTTAAGTTAGAAAAATATTTTTCTATCTACTATAGTTCTTCACTTATGTATCAGTAGCGTTAGGTTTTTGGTACATATATAAGTTATATTTATCACTTTGTGCATAAACGAACCTAATCTAATGTTTTTCTTCTAATTTTGGAAATTCTGCTCATCAGTTTTATCTCACTCTTCCTTCCTTTCTCGTCTAGTTTGAGAAGACATCTCGTCATTCTCGAGAAACTGAAGACAGGTTGAAGGCCATTCCCAAATTCTGCTTCCCCGACTCTCAGGACTGGCGGCCCTGCGGAGAGCTATCAAGGTCTGGCTGGGAACTCTACCCTATGTGGCTCTGCTCCAAATTTGTTGTTCTGTTGGATTTCCGCAGCAACTCATTTTATTGTTGTTAGTAGTACAATGGTGTTTTTTATTCTGATGATAAAACTGACTTTTTAGGTTCAAAGTTCACGTTCTAATATTTGTGTGGGGGATATTTAAATTGATTGAAAAAATGGATCAAATTACTATTGCAGTAGAATAATTAATACATTCAAGTGTTTGGATTTCACATTAGGCCACCATTTTACTTTGCCGTTAACTTAATAAGCACAATGGCCAGAAGTGAGCCAAAGTATTTATGGGTCTTTCCTGGTAGCAAACATTGGTTGTTCTGAAATTACCACTCTGTGCTTAAACGTGGAAGTCTGTTTTTTTCAAGTCATGCAAAAGCTGGTTTCTCTATTTTTACAAGCCAATCAGAGTCTGATCTAGCATAGGTCTATGTGATAAATGTATGTGAAGCCCATATTAGCTACTTCCACCCCAGCCTGTTTCAATAAGCAACATTTTACAATCTCAAGAAATTTTTCTTCTTTTCTGCAGTGAAACTTTTTCCTTTGTTCTGACTGGAGAAGATGGAAGCCGATGGTTTGGTTACTGTCGAAAGATCCTGGTAAGTGACTGGTAAGTAAGGGCATGTGTGTTTATGGGCCATAAAGTGTCCATCAGTGCTTGTCTAATAGCTTTGTGTGTTTGCATTTCAGCCCAGTGGGAAGGGAAAGCGGCTTCCCGAGGTTCACTGCATCGTCAGCAGGTTAGGGTGCTTCAACCTGTTTGCTAAGGTAACCTGTGTGCTCATTATGTGCAACACATAATACTGTATACATATACTACCCTGTGCAAGGCAGTATTCATTTTGCTGATGAAAACTGTGACAAAAATAGTCAAAAAATAAAATGACGGTAATAAAATAAAAGTTCATTTATGACAGCAAAAACTATGATGAAATGTACTGACACTTTTATCAAGGAATAAAATTTTAATGAAGATGACACAAATTTGAAACTCATCCAATCAGAAGTAGTATCTTTAGGTAGTGTTGATCGTTTATGTGCATGATTGGATAATGTTAATCTCACTGGCTTCAAGCATGTGATCCATGCAGTTCTGTCTTTATAATGTGTCTGTGAACTCCTTATGTCTATGCTAGGCTTGGGTGAAATTTATCATGGGGGACTGTAATGCTGCTGTGTAATTTCTGGATGGTATGAAAAATTTGATGCCATCCAAGCCTGGTCTGTGTTGCAGTCAGCTTTAGTTAGGGAAAAACATACTGACATATGGATAAATTTCACATATGATGCGAAAGAAAACAAGACTCAGTGCAGAACATGTGGAGAGGCAGTAATGGGGAAAGTCTCCACAAATTTGAAACACAATGAAATGTATAAAATCAAGTAGTTGATTTTCCTTTTAATGTGTTTGAAAAGTTCACTGTTATGATCTGAACTAGATGTTGAAATAAACATGACCCAGTTTGCTTTTCACTAGTCTGGTACTTGTTCCAGCAAACACATAACTCCTAATTTACTGAGGAAATTCCACAAAATGTTATAACTGGATCAAACGACAATGACCGTTGACAGACCTACCTGAGGAGGGGGCAGTGAGGTGGGCGGTGTCCATCCCAGCCTCCCGTTTCCACTGTCCTCCAGGCTAACCTCCAGTCTCTGGGAAACAAGCTGGACAAATGACACTGCTGCATCGATTCTCAAAAGGTCCTTCGAGGGAGCAGTGTGTTCTACTTTACCGAGACCTGGCGTAGACAGTGCAATACGTCCCCTTCACTGTACACCACTGGAAACCCCATTACAGAAACCAGTGGCAAGACAAAGGCAGCCAGCGTATGTCTCTTTGTTAACATCAATTGGTGCAATAATTTGCATGTGGTTTCCAAGTGCTGCTCAACAGAGCACCTGATGATGAGGTTCCAGGGATTCTACCTGCCAGGAGAGTTTTCCTCAGGGCTTCTTACCACTGCTTGCATTTCGCTGGAGGCTCTGGCTGCGCTGGGCAGGCTGTATGCTGCCATTTTTGTAAGCGAGAACCAGCACCCAGAAGCTGTCTCTGTCATCGTTGCTGCAACCCGAAGATAATCATCCTCAAGTACCACCAGCATATCATCTGCCCCACCAGGGGTAACCAGACTTTCAATCTCTGCTACACCACAATCAAGGGCAAGTCCATTGCTTGTCTGCACCTAGGCACGTCTGACAACTTCCTGGTATTTCTACTTCCAGCCTACAAGCAGGAACTGAAGCGTGCCCGACAGGCAACTAGGGAAGTACAGTGCTGGACACCCGAAGACACATCAAAACTTCAAAACTGCCTCGATTGGACTGATTGACCTGTTTTCAAGGTGGGCAGTTCAGGTTTAGAGAGTAAAAGTCCAGACCAAGATTTTGTTTCAACAGACCAGTAGAACACTGCCTATGACTCTTTATATTCATCTGGTTGTTTGAAACTAAATCTTGGTTTGAATTTTTTTACCTGAACTATTCACCTCTTCTCTTCAAGGTCTCCTTGGGGGACCCAGAATGAGTATGCTGATGGGCTGTGTCAGGTTCTGCATGGACTTGTGTGTGCCTTCCCAGACCTTTTAACCCCGCTGTACATCTGAAATTTAGGGAGCAGTCAAAGGCTTTCATTTCTAATGATATGGAGCAGTACAAAACTGCCAGATACAGCAGCTGTGATCTGCTTTACTTATGGAAAGGACTGCCTGCAAAAATGGATTGCATAATCTATTCAGCTGCACTTAGACACCCCTGTCTTGATTCCAGTTGTGCAGAACTGCTTCTGCGCTCCATTTGAGCACCACAGCTTGGATGTGGGGGGTCTGAAGGTATCTCCAGCCCAAGGAACAGCTCTACAAGTGTCGGAGGATGACATGAGTTAAATTTCACAAGGCCACTATCCCTGATGGCAGCCTGCTATGTGTCCTGGAAGCATTTGCCAAACCGCTGACTTGAGTGTACGCTAACACCTTCAACCTTTCCCTGTCTTTGTGCATCGTGGTATAGTGCTTTAAGGAGGTCACAGTCGTGCCTATGCCAAAGAGAGCTATTATTTCCTGCTTAATCGACTACCATCCTGTGGCTTTAACCTTTGTAATCACGAAGTGTGTGGGGAAACTGGACATGTTGCACGTCAAACTCAACATCCCTGCGACCTCGGACCCACACCTGTTTGCATTCCAGTATTAAGGATCCATGGACAGTGCTGTGTCCCTTGCCCTGCACACTGCACTGGGATATTTAGAAGATTTCATCAATATTGACTGTCAGCACTGGTATGGTGGTAGTGGTGTGTAAACTCGAACGTAGGGGCCGTTTTGATTTTTACATTGAACTTACGCTTAGCTGGTGCCACTCACTGAAGCTGCTTTTTCAAGAAGGTTCAGCAGACTCTATTCCTCCTGTGAGAACTTTGAGTTGGAAACCAGTACCGTGGTGAACTTTGACTGCTGCACCATTGAGAGAGTCCTGGCTGGATGCATCATGGTGTGGTTGGGTAACCTATCTGCTCAGCATCTCTGCAAAGGACTAGATGGACAGTCTCAGAAATCATTGGCACAGATCTTCCACAGCTCTAATTATTCTGTCTCTCCTGGTGCCATACGATGGCTGAGTCCACCATCAGGAACACCAGCCACATTGCTGATTTCCTTGGAATATCGCAGAGTGCGGTCTGTAAAATCCTCAAATGTCATTGAGAGGAGGGTCAGTTGAGGCCACAAAAATCTCCAGGATGACCACGGCAAACTACCAGACGAGATGATCGGCAACTGCTCGATCTGTGCCATAGAAATCGGAAATTGCCAGCAAGCCTGTTGTCTGATAACCGTGCACATGAATGTATGAATGAATTGTTAAGTTTTTCTTGAAAAAGACAAATCTCACTTTTTCATTCTATGAAATTCTTGGATTCACCGATAACATTGTATCTGTTAAAAACTAAAACCGATCCTGAAAATCCACACTTCCTTAATAATTATACATGCTGTGTGTGGCTGCGTAGGTTCTGGAGGAGGTGGAGAGGCGTAGGGAAATCTCCCCAGCTCTCGTTCAGCCGTTCATGCGCAGTGTTATGGAAGCACCCTTCCCTGCTCCTGGACGCACCATCACTGTCAAGAGCTTCCTCCCTGGTTCTGGGAATGAGGTAGGGAGTGAATATGTACCCAGCTGACAAAGAGGCACACATTGCTGCACGGTACAGGTGAGAGCTTGGCGGGCGTGGTGCGTCTCCCCTGCAGGTGCTGACGCTGTGTCGGCCTGTGGATTCTCGCCTGGAGCACGTGCACTTCCAGAGCCTGCTGCAGTGCCTCAGTGTGGGTCACCTCCTGCAGGTGTTCGCCTCCCTGCTGCTGGAGAGGAGGGTGGTCTTCATCGCAGACAAACTCAGGTACCCATAATTTATGGCTCCACCTATACAATGTGTACTGATTTGTACTTATTTTCCCTACTGTACATTAAAGACGTTATCTAAGGCCTGTCTTCGATTTTACCTATTGTATCACAACAAATTTATTTTTCAGGAATAAATCTAGCATTTTCAGAATTTAATTTTAGGTGAATATATTAATTACTTTGAAAGTATTGTTTATCGCCCTTCAGGCAAATATCTATTAAATTAGTCCTTTTGAATTTCGCAGTAATTTAAATATAAACTCACTGGCCTCTTTATTAGGTATATCTGTAAACTTTCTTGTTCGGTTCAGTTCAGTTTCAGTTCATATCTGCACACAGATGTAAAAGATTCTGTAGTTTGTCACCTGGATATGTTTTGTTTTGTGTAGTGATTGCTCTTTGCCCCCCCCCAGCACTCTCTCACACTGTGCCCACGCTGCCCTGGCGCTGTTATACCCTTTCACCTGGCAGCACACCTTTGTGCCAGTGCTGCCTGCCAACATGCTGGACATCTGCTGCTCTCCCACACCCTTCCTGATGGGGGTGCTGCTTTCTTCTCTGCCCCAGCTGTTGGACCTGCCCATAGAGGAGGTCAGTCCTAATTTCAGCTCTAAAAGAGGTGGTTTACTTATCCAACTTATTAAACCTCTTTTCTACTTGTTTTTGTCTATCTGACTTTAAAATGGTTCATTCCCTAAGGGCCTTAGAGCTTATTGCTAAAGTCACAGTTTTTAGTGCACATCATTTAATTTTAGTCTAAGGAAATGCCTGAAAGTCACATACTGTTGACATCCTGCGGTGTTAGCAGCCATATGGCCCATTTCCACGGATTTGTCTTCAGGAAGTCATGCGCTGGCTTTTTCCTGCAGGTATTGATCGTGGATCTGTGCATGGACAAGTTCGTCAGACAGGTATGTTGGAAGGGTGCAGCTATAGTGCTGGAAGAGCACAAGAGAGGAACATGAACCTAGTGGAATATTCCTTTCTATTCAGTTTTTTTTTTGTTTTTGTCTCATAATGGTGTTTCCAGAGAACAACACTCCAGTACACTTACAAACATATAAAAGCATTCCGATATGGCTCTGCAATATCACATCTCAATATATGGAATATCCACAATTAATACTGTGATATTTATAAAACAGAAAAGGAGGTAAAACTATCCAAAATAAACTATAATCAAATAGAACTTATTCTGTACGAAAAGTGTCTCAAATAAGTTGGTGGTGTTGCTGCGAGCTGTCAAGATGACACAAAGCAGCGCCAGCCAATGCGATGTGATTATTGCGCATGCGCGCATTACAATGATGATACAGGAGCCTTGTATCGTGCAGCTCTGATATGAAAGGTACTGCTGTCCTGTTGTGCACTAATCCTCTCAGTGTTGTCAAAAGCGTGATTCCACGTCCCCTTCTTTCCACCTGTCCTCTTCCTCCTCGTTGCAGTTGGGTGATGAGGACTGCATCCTGCCCAGCAAGCTACAAGCTGCCCTTCACCACATTTTGGAGCACAGGCAACAAATCATGGGGCAGGCAGAAGGCGTCACTGGATCAGGTTGGTACATCATGTGTGTGACACTGGGGTCTGCTGTGGCACCTGCAACAAAAATCATTAACCCAGACACTGTTGAGTAACTGAGCCACATGGTGTGAATATTTTAATGAGGGACAATGAATATAACATCATGATCTATTGTAACTGAGCATAAAGTAATCGACATTTACACATAAACACATTCAGTCCAAAGTCACTTGGCTTCTGAATCATCCAGGACATGCTAGCTAGAAATGGGACCAATCCGATACCAACGAAAAAATGCCGAACTGGATATCAGAGGGGAGTGAGGGAGGAAGAACCCGATCTGATTTTCCATCAGAGATAGGTCTAGCTTGAAAGATCTCAAAAATGCTTGTAATCTTCAGTTGTGATTTAAAAACTGAAGCTGAGGGAGCATCTTCTATGTGTGCAAGTAGGCTCTTCTGTGTGAGTCCTATAGCAGAAGACCTCTTTTTAATACAGTAGTTTTATTTATTTTTGGTGTTGCAAAAAAAAAAACCTAACAAATCATCAATTTCTTGATCTCTCCATCTGATATAACAAAACCAGAAAAAGTCTGATAACTATTTGAAACTGATACTATTTTCCCAATGAAAAACTCATTGCTTGTAATAGCTGTTGGAACATGTGGGTATTTAAATGACACGTGAAACAGGGGAAAAGAAAGAAAGACACACAGACACAAGTGGACAGACACATACATGAGGAACCAAAACAAAAAGATTTGGAGGAAAAAAAACCTCTGGGGTCCAAGTCGTAGCATCAAAAAGGTTCATCAAAGATCCAACAGGGTACAGTACATGCAGTAAATCAGTGTTTCTCAACTGGTAGGACGCAGCTTAGTAACATGTCAGGGAAACGCAGGCCGGTCCATAATGAGTTGCTGCACAGACGTAAACTCAGTCACCAACCAGGAAAGTTTCCTAGTCAGTCGATAAGGAACCATGGTTGATAGCTCACATCAGCCTATTGCATTACAGGAAACGCCATTTCAGCTAATCGTATCATAGTCTTTTAAGAATGGGCAACCTACGCCCAATAGGGTTGATTTGAGTTTCTGGGACATATGTGTTACTGTTTTGGTATTATCTTAGAGGAAATAAGCACTCCCTCAGAGGAAACTTCAGTTGTCCATGAAGAAGGAGAATGAAACTTGCCTTGTCAATGGCGTAGGTCAGAGAAGAATGGGCAGATTGGTTCAAGCTAACAGAAAGACAAAAGCACATGGACTGCAACCGGGTACCACTCCTGTTACCTAAGAACAGGAATCTGAGGCTACAGTAGGCACAGGCTCACCAACATTGCACAATGGAAGACTTCAAAAACATGCTTGGTCACATGAGTCTCAATTTCTGCTGCAAAATTCAGATGGTAGGGTCTGAATTTGGCAAAAACAACATTAAAGCATGGGTCCGTCCTGCCTCGTATCAATAATTCAGGCTCATGCTGGTGGTGTAAGGGTGTGGGGCATGTTTTTGGCACAGTTTGGGCCCCTTAGAACCAATTGAGCATGGTTTAAATACTCCAGCCTCCCTGAGTATTGTTGCTGACCCCGACCATGTTTATCCCTTTATGACCACAGTGTACACAGCTTAATTTTAATGGGTACTTCGAACAGGATGACATACCATGTCACAAGCATCTTAGATTGGGTTCGTGAAGATGAAAATGAGTTTACAATATTCAAATGGCCTCCTCAGTCACCAGATCTCAATCCAATAGAGCACCTATGAGATGTGATGCAACAGGAGGTTCACATCAACAAAGGTGCAAGCAACAAATCTGCAACTGTAGCACATGTGATTTTCTGTGGAATGATTGCGTAACTGTGGGGGACATGTCATTATGCACCAGAGTCTCTAAGGAATGTTTGAAGCACCATGTTAAATCTGTGCCATGAAAAATTAAAGCAAAAGGGGATCCAATTTGGTACTACCAAGGTGTACCTAATATAGTGGCCAGTGACTTATTCCAATGTGCAAATACGTGTCTCTTCTTATTCAGACCTGTCAACAGATGCATTGTCTCTGATTTAGAAATCCTCCCAATTATGTTAGCAGTTTGAATTATAAATAATTTCAAAACAGTTTCTCGGCTATACTGAAATTGCATCGTGCCGTGACCTCAATACTGAGGTCTGTACCGACCCATGAATTTTGTTTACTGTTACACCCCTAGTAATTATCAACAGTGAATAAAATACTTGTATTTGCTTTAATTTCAGCAGAAGCTTTTATCCAAAGTGACATACATTGCAAGCACTTGACATTGTTTAACAACTATGCAAATAGTTAATGTGGAAGAGAAGTAAATTTTCAAGCCAAAATGCAGCACACTGATTTTGCCCTTTGTAATATTAGTTCTATTTGTTTTTCTCTCCTCCTTGTCTCTTGCCACTATGACTGTGGCACTCAGATGAAGAGCAGAGCCTGAACTCACTCATATCAGAAGCGTTTGTGCACTTCTTTGTGGAACTGGTGGGTCACTACAAGTCACACATGGGCGAGGCTGCAGGCGGGGCGCGGGAGCTGCAGCGTGATGCTTTCCGCAGGTCGCATCCCTCACGGGGGGCCCGCCAGTTTCTGCATCTCTTCATGGAGACGCAGATGTTTGCTGGCTTCATCCAGGACCGGGAACTGCGCAAGGGCGGTGTGAAGGGTGAGACCTGGAGACTTTTATTGCAGCCAGGAATTTTCTTAGGGAATTTCTTAGCGTGCTGTACAAGAGAAGACAAACTTATTGCATCAGAGATCAGTCCAGCTGTGATTAATGTGTTGTATCAGTTCAGCTCAAGTTCCAAATATCTTTTTGGACAAAAGGACATAAGGTCTTACATAATACGTAATTTATTAAATGTGTTAATAGAAAGCTATTAATCAAGCCTCAAATGTTTAGCATATTATTACCAAAAAGAAACATTTGGTGTTTCAGCAGAAGAATGGCTCCATTTTGTGTAGTAGGGCACAGTGGTTTTGGTTAGAGTAGATGTGTGTGGCTTTTTCCAAAAGGATGACTATCCCTTCCTTCCCTTACAGGACTATTTGAACTGAGGGCTGTGGAACATCTGAACTCAAACCCACAGCCTGAGCCCACTGGAGTGAACAAGTTCATCAAGGGACTGGGTAAGTGAGCCCGTCTTTCCTCACACATCATTCCTTGTCCATTGTGCTTGCAAAAGAAACTATATTTGGTTAATTTTGCTTGATCCTGTTTTCAGGGAATAAGATGAAGTTTTTGCAGAAGAAGTAGATTGGTGATTTGGTTTCAGTGTGCCACACTGAAGAGACTGACTGAACAGGCCTGCACTTCCAATTCTCAGCATGTGATACAGCTTCTCAGGTGCAGCCTGAGCTCAGCCACACTTGACCTGTATGATTCGCCCCGAGCTTAAGGGGAGCTGTGAATGACACCTGCTGATATGAGAAAAGCAGGACTTTGCACATTCCCCTGAGAAATCCATTCAGCAATGGTCCAGATGTAAGTGAGCAGAAAGAAGAGGTGAAACATGCTGGCATGAATTTTCTTCTGTCATCTCAAAGCACAGATAAACTGGTATTATATTGTATGGGGGGTGCATGTACATCTGCAATGCATGTATTCTCAAGCTACAAACAGTGCTGAAAAAGCCTTTGACTTTCATTTTATGTCACTGTTTATGCCTTGAAGCTGCTAGCCTCAGTTAAATTTTGCAACATTGTCTTAATATGTACATGCCTCAAAATTGATGAAGCACAAACATTTTTTTTTTTTATTATTACAAAGTGTATCTGCAGGCTGGTAGGCGCAGTGGGCTGAGGGCTTTAACCCCGCGCTCTGCATCTGTGTAGAGTTTGCATGTTCTCCCTGTCCACACTGGTTTCATCTGAATACTTCAGTTTTCTGAGGTAGTTCGATGACATGCAGTTAGGTTCGTGCAGTGGTCCTAAAGGTGGTCCTTGGACCATCGGTGGTCTATGAGTGTCTGCTTGGTCTGTAGGCTCACAGTCATCTCTCTTAAAGCTGTTTAGGACAAAGGAAAGAAAAAAAGTATTTTACAGAAGTCTGAATTATTGTGGGCCAGCTCTTTTTTCCCGCCGGTGCCAATTTCTTGTTTTACATTTATGCACCAAGCATTAAATGATGTCACACATTTAGAACAAAATGGTCAGCTTGCCGGTGGCATCCTTGCTACTCTGCAATAGCCTGTGATGTGATCTAGTGGTTCTGCTTGTTTTGATGCATGAGTGTGATTGCCGTTGCACTTACTATTGTTAATACCATTTTGTAAATCCATATTATATTGTGAATAAAGTTTTTGTTTATAATATGCTGTACTTGCTGTATGATGTGGCTGAAGCATCTGTTAGCATTCCCAACAACTTGCAGTCATCAACTTGGGTTTTCAACAGTTGTTGAACTGAACTGAAAAGGGAAATAAATCAACTGGACGTTGAACCCGACATGAGAAGCTGCCAACTGGATCTAGATGTTGCTTCTGTAATTGTTCACCATTCTTTACACCAACTATATATTTATTTTTTAAATTTCAACATTACTTTTAAAAGTACATTAAGGTTATGAGAGGTAATACTATGTGGTTTGTGTCAAAATGATCGATGAGCATCAGGTGTTGGGGGGAGGGGGTCAGCTGGTGGTCAGGATACAAAGTGGCATTCCGACAGCTGCCTATCACATCACACATTCCAGTCCCAGAAACAAAATGGCACCAAAAAGAGCTGAGGTGTCAGATCCTTTTCCAGATTAGACCACTCCCACTCCATGACAGAGTGCACTCTCTTTGTAATCACACTCACAGCTGAAGGGACTTCCCTTCATTAAGGTATAGGGTGTGAATGCGGCGGCACGCTTTGGGGCAAACTTCCCTTTCTCTGGCGGAAACAGAAACTGTTGTCACTGTCATTACCATGGTTTCTTATCAAAATATTTTGGGAGTGGCAATTGTTGCCATGATCCAAGAGCTATTGGAAAACGAGAGGAGAAGTTCCTGCAGAAGGTGCAGACGCTGGATTTTTATATGGCCATTTTCTGTGGTCGTTTTTCATTCTGATGTTTATTAGCTGTTTGGCTTTTCCCATACTACAATCAACTGAACATGACTATTATTTTCTAAATGAAACAATGGTATATTTAATCTGAAATACAATGTGAACTTTAAGTTCTTAATGTCTGTAACAATATTAACAATACAACGTATAACAATATTAAATGTCTAAACTTAGTTTGAGCCTTTTAAGAGTAAATGTGGACGTAAACACACAAAGTGGCAGCAGAGGAACATCTGTAATAGACTAGTAGCAAACACAGGGCAACAACAGCTAGAACTAATGATGGGACAGATGATACTGAGACTTCATCTTGTCAAAGTGAAGCCCAGCGACTTGAAGCTGGGAGTCGGACCTTCCTTCGGTTATGTAGTGTCATGTGATTCATGACGTCGGCTGATTGTGAAGTGTGCGAGGTTTCGAATCCCATCAGCGCTTCAAAACGTATAAAAGTAAGATGAAACCTTTGGGTGTTTCATTTTTGTTTTTGTTTTTTATTTTTGTGGTTGGAGAGATTGTCATGTAGTTTGTATTACATTCAACACCTCATTCCATTTATTACGGGAAGTTGCTCTGAAAATGAAAGGTGATCCTCTGGTGTTCTGGAAGATTTTGAGTTGATGTGTCCCAATAAGGTGAATGAATATTCATATGGTAAAATACTACGACAATTTATTATTGAAGTGATTAGTTGTCGTTGTTGACACGCCATAGCATACAACAACGAAATATTTCCTCTGCCTTTAACCCATTTGTGACATTTTTACATAGCAGGGGGCAGCTAATTCAGCACCTGGGGAGCAGTGCTTGGGGGCGGTACCTTGCTCGGGGTACCTCAGTGGTCAAGGATTTGAACTAGCAATCTTTCAATTACAAGTGTGCTTCCCTAATAAATAAATGTAAATTATTATATTAATATTTTTATCATTATTGTTCTGGCCAGGTTTGCATTCCTTCAAACATCTGTCATATAGCAATAACACATCCATCCATCCATCCATCCATTTTATGTACCTGCTTGCCCTATTCAAGGGTCGCGGGGGGTCTGGAACCTATTCTGAGTGCAAGATG
Organism: Stomatorhinus ivindoensis; assembly: GCA_019775895.2. Taxonomy (NCBI): domain Eukaryota; kingdom Metazoa; phylum Chordata; class Actinopteri; order Osteoglossiformes; family Mormyridae; genus Stomatorhinus; species Stomatorhinus ivindoensis. Next base: position 3,409,368 of record JABFEB020000038.1, on the reverse strand, counting down.
CAATTATTTTATATTTTATTGAAAATACATAATGACTGAATATATTTACAATTTTTAAGATTATATGTAGCATTAAACAGACTGGGCTGTCATAACAGCAACATTATTCATTTAATGCAAACACAGAGACATTCTCAGATTGATCAAAGCAAGAAAAGCATTTCAATGTCTCTGTACTTGTGCAAATGGAAAATAAAGCACGTTTGATGTTGTTTGGATCAAGAACGATCGATAGGAGCTCATAGCAACAATCCTGTGCACTGGCAGGACCGGTTACATAGATAGGACCAGCAATTAGCGAAACCGGAACTACACTGAGATATAATCTGTTAATAATAAAGAGGAGGACTGGGGGCGTGGCAGCGATGCGGAGTCCAGCCTCACAAATAAATTAGCAGATGGTATATGTGCAATTAACAGGCAGCACTGCACATTTTGCATTGCAGAAATGTGTAGTGTCCTGGAGTGTTATGGCTGGGGGAGGGGAATGACACCATAAGGTCTGATGCCATGAAGGATTCCCAGAAGTGTGTATTAGCACTCGGTCATGTAATGAGTTGACTGGTGGTGGTGGCCACAGGTGTTCCAAGCAGGGGAATCCACCATAGATCTTCAGCCCCATGAAAGCATGTCATATTTGCCCCTCCAGTCCAGACCCAACTAATTACTTTCCAAATATCCACCTAACTCCCCCTCATTTTGACACCCGCTGAGCCCATGGCAGAATTGATGTAGATGATGTCTTTTCCACAGACACTTATTTCAGCAAGACAACGCCAAGCCACATTCTGTGCCTTTTACAGCAGCACGGCTTCATACTGTAGCTGGAGAGTGAAAGTGCTAGAATGGCCTTCCTGCAGTCCAGACTCGTCTCCCGTTGAAATAGGGAGATGGAGACCCCCCACCCTGAGCAACTGAAGCCCCCCACCAAGCAGGAATTGGGAAAAAAATCCCACTTTCTAAATTACAAGTTAGGAGGGACAATGGGAGGAACACATGGGAAACCAGAAAAGCTCACAATGACACGAGGAGAACATGCAAATTCCACACACATGGATCCTGGGAGAAGACTTCAGGTCAAGTCAAGTGGTATGGACATGGACGTGCAATGTAAAAGAAAACACAGATGGAATGTTTCGAACGGCCAATGATGGAGCAGCATAGAGGTATGCAGAAGTAATAAATAAATGTATAATAAATACAGAAAACTGTGTAGTCACAGTGCAAATGACAAATGGCAATAAAGTGAGTGCTGGTGGATGGGGGTGGAGTTATTGTAACATAGAAATCAGTGGGGAGATCAGAGGCTGAATGGCCTTGGAGGAGGTGTTACAGTGTCTGGATGGCCTTGGAGGAGGTGTTACGGTGTCTGGATGGCCTTGG
>JABFEB020000038.1:3368620-3404474 GCA_019775895.2 Stomatorhinus ivindoensis | reverse complement strand
CCCGCCCCGCCCTCGTCCTAATTGCTTCCACCCCTGAGACACGGCAGGGCGAGTTTCAGCAATGGATGACTAGAAGGAGGAGGACAGCCAGCCGGCATCAGATAATAGGAAGAGAGAGAGAGGGAATAAAATAACATATTGAAGTATAATAAGTCTTAAATGTGTGTTAGTTTGGGCAGCTGACCAGGGGGTCTCTGGTGGTGCCATATTTACCTCTTGAGATGTCAGCAGATAGAAATATAAAGTTGTATAAAATGGATATACTTAAATAAAGTAAGTACCTCGAATTTATACTTAAGTACAGAGCAAATACACCATATGAACTACAATAGGTAATGGTTGCTAATTAGGTAATGTTAGCATTACACAGCTTAACCAGTCTTTTTCTGGCCGTGCTTGTTTCCCTGCCTGAGGTACCAGCACTTGCAGTGGCACATCAAAATAAAGAAACATATAAATAAATCACAATTTCTAGCTCCATTTTTAAGTCCTTAAAAGCCTTTGCTGACTGTCAGGTATAATGGGTACGTCCCAGAGAGATGACAAGAGCAGCACTTCGCGAGGTAAGGCCGGTAAATGCTGGTGGCACAAAAAGGAAATTATCTGTAGGCCACACCATCCCGTTTCACAATACTTTTGGTTTGACCTTCAAAGGGCGCAGACATAAAGGCAAAGGACACCACGCCTTATGAAAGAAGCAGCCTCTGAATAGGGACACAGCTAATAACTACAACTACAGCAGCTATTCTTCTTCTACATTTTTTGTTGACTGCTCTACAAAAGTCAGTGCTGCCACCTACTGGAAATACTTAGTCAATTTCCTTGCACATATGCAGTTGACACATACGGACCTGTACCATCCACCTGACACCCGGATGACGAAATTTACATCTTGAACCATAACGGCGTGCAGAAAAGTGAAACATTAACTGGCCTTAGGGCACAGTTTCGGTCTGCCACTTCCACAGTGACAGCCATGCTCCCCTCTCCTGATCCAGCACGCCTGAGTTTTAACACTTGCCATTCATTTATATTTCATTGATTACCCCAAACTTATAACCCAGTCAATTCCCACCACTCACCACAAGGAATTTTCTCAGTGAGCATTTACTGAGCATTTGATTATCTCCCTGTTCCCAAGTGTTTGCATTTGCTTACATATTCTCTCGTCTGTATACAATTCCTGATCCCCGGTGTGATCCTTGGTCTCTCTCAGTGTGAGTGTTTCTCTCCACTTTCTCATATCTGTACAAGTACCTGCCTTTAGTTGCACCATCAGAACTGATCTATCGGCTTTTAGACCCCGGCTTCTACGTCCGACCACATCTCCCATCTCTGGCTTCTAATTTTCGTTGTCCGCTCCTTATTCTGTGTCACAGAAAGAGAACTGAAGACTAAATATGCTAAAGATAGGGACTTTATTGAATAAGGGCACAGGCAGATAGAGCCTGAATCAGCAAGCTGGAGTCAATGTCAGGGTCACTGGTCCAAAAGAGTCGAGAGCCTGAGAGATCAATCCTGCGAGCACACAAGACACTGGAGGTGAGTACACTGCGGGAATCCGAGGGAAGTGGAGATCAGGATGGGCTGGAACTACACAGGCTGGAAAAGAGACAGCACGCCTAAAAGCACCAGAGCACTGCTCAGTAAGTCGCACAGCAAACAGTGAGCAGGTTTCAGTATAACGTGGCGCCTGATTGTGCTGCATTCACACACGGGACATGACATTCTGCACTACAAATGTACAACTAATTGAAACATTACATTGATGTGTTTTTGTTTAACTTGTTAAATTCATTAAGATAACAGCCAAATAACAATACCTCAACGTTAACTTTGAGAAGGCTAGAATTACCCTCTGAGGCAGTGCTTATATAGCTGGGTTGTAATAGAATTCTTGAATAAGTCAATTAATAAACTGTTAATCATGAATCCAGTCACCATAGGAAATAGAATCAGATGTGATTCATCAGAAAATGACCTGAAACACTTCCTTTCAAAAAGCTTCACTGGTACTATTTTCCCAGATGACTTCATACTTTCTCTTCTCCAGCTCAGATACGAAAATGGCTTTAATGATCCGTTTCTTCATATTACACATATAATATTTGTAGAATGTATTTACAAGAAGAGAAGTAGAGAAAATGTCAGGAGCTAGAATTACCCCTACCATAGCTTAAATTAAGTGTATTTTCTAGTTATTCTTTAATCGTTACGTCAGACGTAATATATTGTTTATTAAATATTTAAATACAGCGCTCTGGGGCCGAGGGAGATGATGTTTCATACTGGATGTATATTACTCGACTGACAGTAAAATAAAATCTCTTGAATAACAATGTTCATTAAAAGTATTTGAATTTCTGCTCTCATTTGTTCTACATTATGTAATTTTGATAATGATCAAGACAACACTCATCCATCATCCAGTCATCTATCCATCCATCCATCTATTCACCCTACCTCTTTAATATTTTCAGAAAGATACACCGCATGTTATTCTGCCCGTAGAGGATACATTACTAGAGTTCTTACGGTAGTGACGTTCAAACATCGCGCAACCGCAGATGATTTGGTTCCGTCTGAAGTGCGAAAATGGCGGGGACGACATCTGTAGCTGGTGAGGTATTCGTGGATGCCTTGCCGTATTTTGATCAGGGATATGATGCCGCTGGTGTTAGGGAAGCGGTGAGTATGAAGTTTTATATGTAGTGTAAAGCGGATGCAGAAAAACTAGCAACTTGTAAAAAAAGCTTGATGCAGTACTAACATCCGCTAAGAACAAAGCATGTTTGTTGAAACGAATTTAACCTCGTATTGCCGAGCCGCAATGCTCCCTAACAATCAATTTAGCAATTTTAAATGTTAATGTCGCTCCGGATGTTTTTTTTTTATTAATAACATCATGACCAACTAAAGAACCCAATAATGAGCCCAATAATGTTACATCCGTAGTGTTTATGTGTGGAACGTCAAGTGAAATGCTTCACGTTTTAAATCCAGGCTGCAGCTTTAGTGGAAGAGGAGACGCGCAGATATCGACCAACAAAGAACTACTTGAGTTACTTGCCAACACCTGATTTGACTGCTTTTGAGGTCTGTATAACAATGTCTCACAGTCTATAAATCTATGAATGAATGTTACATGGCGTGTTTGAAGTCATTCACAGTGCTTTACATAAACTAATGGGGGAGCCACTTCAACCACCACCACCGTGCAGCACCCACCTGGATGATACGATGGTAACCATTCTGTGCCATTACGCTCACCACAAAGTAGCTAAGGAGAGAATTAGATGAAGGATATAATCAGGAGGTCAGATTTGAATGGGCCACAGTGGGCTATTTAGCCAGGGCATCAGGGTACCACCCCTCACCTTTCAAAATACTCCCAGGGATGTTTTATGACCTCAGAGAGTCAAGACCTCAGTTTTACACTATACTTTACCTCATTTGGCATAGTGTCCCCATCACTGCGTTGGGGCAGTTGGATCAGGATACACTAACCTGTCACTAAGGGTGCATTTCCACCACAACAGTTACTTTACAGTACTTTTGATACTTCAAGAAAGGTGTTCATTTTCACTGGCGTCAAAACTGGTACCAGCGCTAAGACATTACAACATGAGGCGGAGTATGTAGCATGTTATCGGACTGTATGATACGCTGTATTAATACCAACATTGTATGTTATGCACATGCAATTAGCACATCCCTAATCAGCTAGATTAAAGATCAGGCTTTTTCTTGGCTTCAGTTCTGTACAGCCATTATAGTGCAGGGAATTTGTTTTGCTGCAATATTTTCACTGTCATAGGAAAATTTAGCAAGTTTTGATTGTTCCTTTATTTGCTTTATAAATATTCCAATATTTATTTAATCAAAAATCACATTGATGTTTAAGCTTTCCAATGTCATGCTGTCCTAGTAGAATATTATACAAAATACTTTAGTTCTTGTCATGTCATCCTGTTGTATCTCTTCATCCACCCATCCATTGTTAATACTCTTATTTTCCTTCATTTATTGTTTTCTGAGTTATCTGAATTTTTTCAAGACACCAGCTGTATTGTTCCTGTTTTTGATTATTACTCTCCGAGTCGGAACTTGGATGAAAACGTCACAAAAAATGTCACTTGCCTTCGGAAACACTCCTCTTTTATGAAGTTGGTGACGGACAAGATTTTGTTGTCCGAGTTGCCCCTGTGACGTAATTTCAACATGGCGGCTTACACGGTCAAGAGTAATTCTATTTTATAAATCTTTGAAATTAATTTTGTTAAATGTATTAATAGTTATAAATGTAATTGCACGTGTTCGATTTAGAGAATACCATATCGTGACCGTAGACAGTATTCTATCATGCAATATCAGATTTTACCCAGACTTCTTAGTGTCTTTTGTTTGTTTGTAGTTTGTTTGCTCTCGTAAAAAGAATATCGCTATGAATGTACTAAAATATTTTATGTAGCTTTTAATGTGGTTTGACTAGTTTGTGTTTGTTGTTTATCTCTCTGGAAAAAATAATCTTACTCCAAATCTGCTAAAATATAAAGCAACAACACACAGCAGCGTGTTCATGGAGGCGGCCATGTTTTTACCGAGATGTAGTAGCTCGAACTGGAGATTGTCGGACGTGATGTCACTCACCTTGGAATTTCCGAGTTCTGAGAGACAACTGAGTGCAGAATGTAGGCCTTTTGCATAACCAAACCACAAAGAAAGCGTTTCAAGTCTCACCCCAAAGTACTAAGAAAGTACCACTGCTGGATTGGCAGTTTAGGTACTGGAGCTTTCATTGCTGGTACTTGACTGGAAGTTAATGGGAATGGGAAAGTACTGAAAGCATCATGCCAAATGTACGGTATGTGGTGCCCAACACCTCTTACGGCAACAACCCAGCTCTCCGAGTACTAGCCAGGCCCAAACCTTGAGATAGATTACCTGGTGTGAACTGCAGGTGGTATGGCTTCTGTACTAGTGCAGTTGTTAGCCCAACACCATATAAGGACATATAAAGTGATGATGAACATTACATATACTCTCATTTGAACTCTCACTTTCTGTTTTCTCCCACTACTGATTACGACATTTGGTTAATATAGTTATTGTGGAGAACCTGTTGATAGTTGATAACACCAATATTCAGCAAAGAACAGGTTTATCTCCTGGTACTCTGTATGCATGTGGGTAATGTTGATTTTTGTTTGATAAGTAAGAAATGGGCCCTTGAACCTGCCTAGGACTTGCTGCTGAAAATGGTTGTTTGGAGTTATAACTTGCATGTACCCAAAATTATGGACAATATGGTAGCATAAATACGGACGGTCAGAAACGGCCCCAGCCTTGTAAATTGGTAATAAACAAGGCCTTATGTTATGCTGTGCTACTTTAAATGTTCTGTTGCTGCTTACTGAGCAAATTAATAGTGCAAGTAACCATGGATATGTCATTTATCTCCAGACGGAGATCATGCGGAATGAGTTTGAGAGACTTGCTTCCAGGCAGCCACTGGAGCTGTTGAGTATGAAGAGGTACTTTTGCTTGACTACTTTGAGGTCTTGTATTTTGTTTCTGGGAATAGATACGAGATGCACACATTGTTTATCTGCTTGTTTTCCAACTAATTATGGGATTAATCTTCACTTTCCGATGCTGGGTCTTCTGCAAGGGGTTCTACAATAAAGTGATGGGAAAATAGTTTCTAGAAGGGCCTGTTGAATGTTTGTATTTGGGTATTTTTTTAAACGCGTCTCTCCATAGGTATGAGCTCCCTGCCCCGTCATCCGGCCAGAAGAGTGACATTGCTGCCTGGCAGGAGTGTGTGAACAACTCCATGGCCCAGCTAGAGCACCAAGCCGTACGCATTGAGAACCTGGAGCTGATGGCCCAATATGGCACCAATGCCTGGAAGGCTTACAATGAGTGAGGCTGCCTGGATGGGAGAGGGGTGGGGGTGTGGGGGGGCGGGTGCTGGAGACCTTGGTACAGGGCCACTCGTCTTTTATGATATTGGTCATTCATTGCATAATTCTGTCCTTAATTTGTGGTGGAAATGGGTTGTAAGAAATTGGATTTTGTGTTTACTAAAATATGTATTCTGTCAGAAATGTGGTAAGTTATGATTAGCTAAAGAAAACATGGTTCACGTGATAACGGTTGAAAGGTTGTAATATGTGCTTCTGTGTTTGAATCTGTGTTGTGTTTTAACAGCAATTTGGCCTCCATGATTGAACAAGCACAGAAGGAGCTTCAGAAATTTAGGTTGGTTTTGCTTATGCATGCTACATTATAATGTGGAATATATTCAGGAATACAGTAGGGTAGAAAGATTATGGGATGGTTTAGTTTTTAGAACGTTTTTTTTAACCTTCTGTTCAGAAAGCAGATTCAGGACATTAACTGGTTGCGAAAGAATGACCAGTTAGCTGGAGGTGCAAAGCTGAGAGAGCTGGAGTCCAAGTACGTACTGTTTATTATTGTTATTCCTGTTTTAATCTATTATTGTTCAAACTCTGCATGTTGGCACAACTGGTTTAGTTGGTATGCATATTGTAGATGAATTGCAGTGTTAATGAAAGGACAGACTAGAATTATAATTTAGAATTGTGTGTAAGTCTGAATGTGTGGTCTCTTTATCCCTTTGTTTGACTATGCAGCTGGGTGTCGCTTGTGAGCAAGAACTATGAGATTGAGCGTGCCATCGTCCAATTGGAGAATGACGTCGGGCAGCTACGACAGCAGCAGGGGGATGAGAACAAAGAGAACATTCGGCAAGATTTCTAGATCCAACCCTTAGAAACGTGGAAATGAGATTTAATATCAGAAGTCAGGATCTGGATACCTGGTGATAAGATGCATTTTTAAAATCTTTCTTGGTTTTCTGCAATATAGGCTAAGGGTCATGTTAAGTAGAATTATTTGCTTAACGATCTGCCTTGGTAACTGCGAGCGTAGTGTTTCTGCACTACAGTGGCTGTAGAAAATGTTCCAGTATCGCCTTAGATCTACGTATGAAGAACCACCTGAAATACAACATACCTGATAAATTAAGCTTTCATTTTTACTTGTGCAAATTACCCTTGTAGGTAATGTGACTAATATAAAATTCCATAATGCATCTTACAGGAAGACCTACAAAGTCTAGCCAGGTATTGTGCATTGACACTTTTTTTTTTACAACAGTATGTGCTGAGTTTGTGGGAAAACATTGAAAAACACTGTAAATTCTGCAGTTATAGGCAATTTTTAACTGTATATAAACAATAAAAACTATTTTGCTTTTTGACCTACCATTTATTCTTTAGATTCTAAAAATCTTAAAATATTTGACAACACATAAATAGCACACAGCAAACTTTTTAAATTCGCTTAACTTCTTGTAAACTGCCTGCAGCCACATTGCCTTCAGTGATATTCCACATTCCCTTGTGTTTGTGCTGTCCTGCCCTGCTGAATGTTGGCTCTGTCTAATTTCTCGCTTACTTATTCAGTCCCTGATTCTGTTGTTACACCAGAGTCAACGATTCAAAATAGAGTCGTGAATCAAAAATCACTACTGAGTAGTTCAGCAATCGGCAGTAGTAATGGTTGAAATAACTTGTTTTTGGGGGGGAGGCTGTTTGTTTGATTCATCTACCAACTCATTCAGTGGCATGTCAGGTTTGAATAAAATAGACCAGAAACACTTGAGTTCAAATATAAGCACCGTTCCTCAGAAAGTTGGTCTAGTGAGACTCATGAAATGAGTGATTCTGATTGTGCTGAAAGTCTAGTAGAGTTAAAAGTTAAAAAAGAAACATGTTGGTAAACAAGAACATTCCAAGCCCTAGCAAATACCATTTTCTGAGGATTTAGACTCAATATAAAGGTATATAAAGTCTAAAAGACATGTATTCTGCATGTTAATAATGGAAAGACGTGATACATGGTTGTAGCATGTTGACATTTTTTATTAAAACTTATAATTATACTTAAATTATACTTATAAATTTCTTTGCAAACAAAAAATGTGATTTTATCACAGAGGCTAGCTGTTCATTTACACTGATCAACTATAACGTTAAAACCACTGACAAGTGAAGGGAATAACATTGATTATTGTGTTACAATAGCACCTGTCAAGGTAACAGTCAGTGCTTGAAATGTATTTGTTGGAAGGATCAGAATGACTTTGACAAAAGCCAAATTGTGCTGGCTAGATGACTGGGTCAGAGCATTTTGAAAAAGGCTGTTCTTGTGGGGTGTTTCCAATATGCAGTAGTCAGTAGATACCAAAAGTGGTCCAAGGACGGGCAACCGGCAACTGGCAACAGGATCATTGGCGTTCAAGGCTTATTGGTGTGTGTGAGAAGCAAAGGCTAACCAATCTGGATTGATCCCAACAGAGGAGCTACTTCACAAGAATTTTCTGAAAAAGTTAGTGCTGGCTATGATAGAAAGTTGTCAGGACACACATTGCATAGCGGTTTGCTGTGTAGTCGTAGACCAGTCAGAGCACCCGTGCTGACCCCCGTCCGCTGCCAAAAGCACCTTCAATGGGCATGTGAGCATCAGAACTGGGGCACAGAGCAATGGAAGAAGGTGGCCTGATTTGATGAGTCACGTTTTCTGTTGCATCATGTGGAAGGTCAGCCGCATGAGTGTCATTTACCTGAGGAAGAGGTGGCACCAGGATGCACTATGGATTAAAGGCAAGTCTGTGGAGGCAGTGTGGTGCTCTGGGTAATATTCTGGGAAACCTTGAGTCCTGGTATTCATGTGGATGTTAGTTTGATAAGAACCACCTATTTAAACATTGTTGCAGACTAAGTATACCCCTTCATGCCAGGTATTCCCTGATAGCGGTGGCCTCATCCAGCAGGATAATCCACCTTGTCTCACTGTAAAAAATGTTCAACAATAGTTTGAGAAACATGAAAAACAGGTCAAGGTGTTGAGTTGGCCTCCAAATTCCCCAGATCTCAATCCGATTGAGCATCTGTGAGATGTGCTGGACAAACAAATCTGATCCATGGAGGCCTCACCTCGCAACTTACAGGACATTAAGTGTCTGCTGCTAATGTCTTGGTGACATACCACAAGATCACCTTCAAAGTCTTTGAGGAATCCATGACTATGGGTCAGAGATGTCTTGGTGCCATGAGGTAACCTGGGTTATTCGAATCACGGTCCTTGAGGTCCGAGCACTGCTGGTCTTCCAGCCTTCCTTTACCTGTGAGCCAGGTCTGAAGCCGCTGACCAATCAGAATCAACAATTATTAAACTAACTACCTGGGAGAACTGAAAACAAGGCCTGGATTAGAAACGAGGTCTAGATTTCAAGAGCCCTGAGGTGGAAAAACACAATATTAATCAGGTGGATTTAATGATATGTTTTAATGATATGTGTATATTTAAAAAGTTAAATCATGTTTAAGTGGTTGTTTTTCATTTTAATTAGACCTGGAGTATATTCATTCACCACACTGGGATTAACGAAAAAAAAGATTTTAATAAACATAAAAATTTAATAAAAGTAATTGAACAAAGTGCAGCAGCATGTGGTGCCCCCTCACCCGATTTTTTGAGTTCAGGTCCGATAAGTAAAAATCCAGATCAAGATACTGTTTCAACCAACAAGTTACGTATAAAGAATCGCAGTTCTGGAGGGCTCAACTGTTTGGTTGAAACAAAATCATGGTGAGGATTTTTAATTTTTGGACCTGAACTATCCACCTCTGCTTTGAATTGAACGTTCGACTCATTTAAACGAACAGTTCGATAGAATGGGTTTTGTAAATTAAACTGAACTTCCCAACACAAGATGTGACGGTGCCTTTAAGGGAGCCTGGCGTGACGTCGCCACGTCAGTCCCGTCGGGTTTTACTGGTACGTGGAGCGTCAAACGGTTCAAAGAGGAAGGAAGATGGCGGATAACAAAGGCGTAGAGGATATAGAGAGTCCCGCTGCCATGGAGCCAGCACCACAGAGAGAAGACAGTGGAGACTCCTCGGCGAAAGAGCATGATGCAGTCATAGTTATAGAACCAAATACGAAGGACGAAGAGGATGGACAGTCGCAGGGGAATACGTCTCAGGTGCCGACACCCACTAGCGCAGGCGGCGAAGGCAGCGGCAGCGGCAGCGCAGGGGCAGGAGGGGATGGCAGTAGTAGCAGCAGTCCAACGGGGACCGCTAATGCCGAAACTAATGAGACCCCGGCTACAGTAGAGACCACTGGTACTGCCGGGATCTCGCCGGCTCCTACTACAGAAATGTCGCCTTCTCCACAAGCTCTAGCAGCGCCCCCCAACACTCCAATAAACCTTCTAGATACGTGTGCCGTCTGTAAACAAAGTCTTCAGAATCGCGACTGTGAACCCAAACTCCTCCCGTGCCTCCACTCTTTCTGCCTTCGATGCATTCCTCAGCCAGAAAGGCAGATCAGCGTGCAAATGCCCGGGCCCCACGGACAGGACACCCACATAGGTGAGTGGTGAGGTCGCGCCGCTAGGATGGTATGGTGGCTGAATGGTGCCGTAGCCGGCCGCTGCAGCCCGTCTGGGGCTGAGGGTCGAAGCTCACCCACCCAATAGCTCGTTTCTTGTAGCACGATTAGGGGAAAAAATTGTGACATCGACTTTTGTCCGATATTAATATAATCGGCGATGGAAAATGCTAAATAAGTCGAGTAGTTTTTGGCGAGGTATACATTGCTGGTAGTTTTAATCACGATCGTTGGATAGTTTAACATGATACTTCAGTGTGGTTTCGGCTAATATGCACGACGGCAGTCTACAGTAGCTGTGATCTGTCCGTGTACATGTGGTCGCGACGGTTCCGATTAAATGCGTCAGTATAACAGAATCAATGACCAGTGTCGTGAATTGTCCGTATTGTATTATGTATGATATTAGTTGCCTGCTGTTTTAGCTCTTGTAATCCTAGGTATTTGGCATGACCGCATAAATCAAGAGCCGAGTATGAAAAATTAGGATGCTTCACTACGGGAACTTGGGGGTTGACAGGTCCCTGTTTAGGTGCCTGTATTATACGGACTATTTGATCTGCCAATTGTCTTTAGGTCAGCATTTCAATAAATATATTTCTGTAGACTTGGTGTCTCAATGTACTGTACAATTCACCAGCATCCAGTTAATGGTGTACCCAGCCTTGTGCCCTGTGTTGACTGGGATTTAAGCTCCAGGCTGCTTTGCAAGCATGATTAAGACAAGTGGTTGTACGATGGATGGACTTCTGTACACTGGCATTGTTATTGGAGTTGTGTAATTTAATTCATATTATTTGAGTATTACCCCAGTCATATTAATTTGCTGTAATAACTGTTTTCATTTAGTCAAAACACATAATTGCCATGCCTGTATGAAAATATTCAGTCTCCTATAATCTATAACCCATCGGGCAGAAAATTTCCAGTTATTTATAATGAGAATTCAGTGCTGTGAATTTTTCTTATTTAAATGAATTAATTTGTGGTCAACAGCAATGACAGGCCATACGATTTACACTAACCGTTATGCAGTAGCCGGCAGCCCTGAATTCATGCATACAATAAAGACAATCCTTGGAAAAGTGAACTTTCCTTCCACTGTCTTTGAAACTTATGATACTGCTTTCAGCCCGATACACTGGCTATACCAACAAAGTTTGTTATAATGTTTAAATAAAATGTAGTCTTCTGAATATGATGGGGGGGGGGGGATATTGTGTTTGTGGGTGGAAAATAAAGGCTGCTAATGTACTGTATTACTTCAACCTGTGTCTTAGTGCTTAAACCATACATGATGCCTTTTTCCTGGATATATAGTTGTAATTATTTTGAAGCAAAGACAAAAGCTTTATCAGTTGTCGCTGTTTTTAATGTATGGTGTCCTCCTGGCATGAGTTTTCTTGGTGCCCTTTTAAAAAAATATAACCTTATGCGTATCTCATGTCAAACTTTGGAACTGATGGTATGGTTCTGCTTTCAGCTGTAAGTTCCTATTTCCTATGCACTTGTACGTTTAAGAGCAATGCTTCTGAATTGCAAGATGGCTACAGTGTGCACTGATGTGGATGGCTGTGGTGAATTTTTACATTATTATGGAATAATAAAAGAATGACAATGTTATAGTGGTGATGTGCCAGGTAAATGATATGGAGCCAAAATCAGATGTTTAATAAACCAGTTATACTGATTAATGGAAGGTGGTCCAGGGATTTTAGTTCTTTACTTTTAGTTGGGAAAATAAACCAGCTGGTTAGTGACTAAGCTGCACTGGCAGAATTCATTTTAGGCTGTGGAAATGCAACAGATGCACAGTTTACATTTCATGCCTGATTATGAGCTTTTTAGGCCAAGGCTGCAGCTACCCCAGCATGTTATACCAAAATTCACTGAAAACGTCACTGAAAGTTTCGCTTGAAAGAATGAGTGAGTGCATGCTGTCAGATATGCCCAGATGTTAAATAGGGGCGTACCGATAGTCTTCTCATAATTTCGTTCATTTGATGATTTGAAGTTCAAGGTTCGATACACTTACAGTATATTCAGCATAATATGACTGAAAACGAAGAGATCACAGTTTTTTCATTCATTATGTTCACGTTAGTAATTAATATTGTATCATGGTGCATTCTTACACCACTACAATGCATATAGTTATGTATTTGATTCATCATTAAGGGTTACCATGGCACAATATTTCTGTTAAAAGCAAGGTTACCCTGAGTTCATTTCGGTGGTCATTGTTTGGCATCCTTTTTTTTTTTAAATAGCCTGCCAAAATAACACTGTGCATTGCACTCCAGTCATTTTAATTTTTAAAATAAGTACGTCAAAGTTTGAAACTTAACTTTACGTGGAAGGAGTTGCCGAATTTACATAAAAATAATAATTGCGATACAGCATTAAAATAAAAAATAAAAAATCCTTTGTAGGTATGTGTGATATATTGATTTATATCAATATATATGTCGGATGACGAAATAAAAACATCTATTGTTTCATATTACTTTCTGTCATTTATTTTGTGGTGTCGTAAAATACACCGTTTACGGCTCTAATTTTTCACAATTTTGATCATGATTTGCAATATTACACACCTCCACATGGGTTTTTATTGGATTTTATTATTTGTAATGCACAGAAGACAATCCACAAATATTTAATGATCCACAAATATGTATTTTTTTATTGAGTGTTTTGTAAAATCATATCCACAAAAATACAGTGATTTGTACACATGAAACATGTTTTGCACATTTGTGGATCACGTCCTATCTATTTGTGGTTCACATTGTATTTGTGACTTCCCTTGATATTTATTTGTAGATTTTTCTCCAATTTGTACTACAGCTGATCTGTAGAAACAAATCACAGAAATATTTCTACCCGTAAACATATTTTTATTTGTGATTTGTGAAATCATATGCACAAAAATATGGAGCGTTTTGTACACATGAAAAGGGACATTTGTGGATCGCTTCCTGTCAATATGTGTATCATGTTACATTTGTGACTTGCCACTTATTTGTGCATTTTTGTCCAATTTGTACCAAGGCTGATTTGCATAAGAAATCCACAGATACGGGGTACACCATCAGGTATGGAAGAAGGCTAAAATAAGAGTTGCTAGTTAAGCTTCGTAAAGCTGACCCCACTATAATCGGCACAAATCCAGTGTTTTAGTGCTGCATTTGTGCCGTATTGTGCTACAATTTTAGAAAATTAGGATTTGTGCTGCTTTCATTTTTAAGAAAATAGCAATTATCTTTTCATATGATAGCATCACCCAGACCCCTACAGCAGTGCACAGACATAAGCTAGTCTGGTTATATAATATAGCAATTATATGGTGCGCCTCGTCAGATGTTCATTTTTGTGCACAAATACATTCAGTGCCACAAAAAGATTGTATTGATATTGACAGTCAAGTAATGTCTTGCTGTTTTTTGTCCATGTGAAGACAAACTCCAATTACGTTTTGTTCACGAAAGTATAAAGGCTTCGCTTTTCTTTCATGAACCTTTTTATATTTTAGTTGTTTACATATAGTGCTGTAATTCAGATTTGTAGGCGTATTTGATTTCTTGTTATATTTAATATAAGTTTTGAGCCTTATATTGCTGCTACAGTTGAAAATTACAATGTGTTACACTTTATATAGCAATATATTTTTGGTCCTGTAATTTGTTTTTGAAAAGTGTTTTATAGTACACTTTTTTTACATTCGTAATCATTTGCCTAGAAGTTGTAAATAAAAAAAAAAGAAAAATAATCAGAAATGAATGAATACCATTCATTTTTGAGTATATAATTAAAATGCAAAGAAAAGGTCCTTTTTGTGTTTTCATTATATACTGTACTGTGCAAAAGTCTTGGGTAGTCAAAAGATTTTTTTAAAGCTGTTTATCTAGGGAGTAAGTGCACATTTGGTAAGAATAAAAAATACAGTTTAACATTAGAACATATACAAATTAAGAATAATAAAACTAGTAAAAAATATTCTGTTCCCCAAAAAATGACTGATATCTTGTGGGCTTGATGGCTAGATGAATACTGCTTCAGTTCCCAAACCTCTCCTTTGGGACACCCCAGCCATTCCATGTGTTTATTGCATTTCATCACCAGCTCACTTAATTACTTAATCAGTGTAAAACGTCAATGAGATATTGATTGGCTATGCAAGGTGTATTAGTAGTTGAGTCAAACAATACATGGTTGTGTTGTATGGTTGCTGGAAACAGATAATTTTCTTTGGCTGCCTATGACTTTTTCACAGTACTGTATAAGCTATTTCATTAAATTTACTGAAAATGTACTATTTTGTGATATATATCGACATCGGGATATGAAATTTTGGTCATTTTGCACCGCCCATTTCATAGATATAAACAAGGGGTGTCTCTCCCTTCATGATGATTCAGTACATAAAACACAAGTGAGATTATTCTGTGGGTTTCAAGTCAGCAATGTAAGTATTTCTTTTTACTGAATTTATTTTGCACTGCAAAAACCATGCAAAACTTTAGTTAACTGATCTTTACATGAAAACCCTTTACAGTAATTTGAAGTAATAATCATGTCGTGTGTTTTGTCACTGAAGTTTTCAGACAATTTCCATCTGAATTTGAGCTGCATTGGGGGTTTTGAATTGAAGTGGACATAATGTAGGTACCTGTACTGGATTGTTGATTCAAATTGGTTTTTTGTTGCGCAACTAATATAATTCAAAATGATTGAAATTCAAAATGTATTCTTCTCTGGCGGTCGCAATCAGTTATAGTAGTAATCAAGTAATCTACCAATTACTTTGACAATTATATGAGTAATCATTTATTTAATGTGATGTGTGATGGCAGGGTGTTCACTCATTCACACATAGTTAATTTAGGCATGTCAGTTCACTTAAGTTGTATTTTGGACTGTGGGAGGAAACCAGAGGATCTGGCATAAATTAGGGATGGGGGGAGAAATAGATTTTTATTGCAATATTGATTTTGATGATTCAGTATCAAATCGCAAAATTCCAAGATTGATCTTACCTCGATATTTTATCCTTAATTTTACGTGCATTGATCGTATAGGTGGCGCCATTTGCTTTCTCACCTATAGCATGTTCTGTTACTATCCTAACTAAGCTAAACGCTAATTTCATTACGTTAACCACTGACTGGCGGAAGGTGGCTCTGAAAACAGTGTTTTCAGCCTTTAAAGCAGATGTTTAAAACGTAACCGGTAACGAGTCGCTGGACAAAAACAAAAATTTCCGCTCAGCTATACTGTAACCAGTGATGGACGTTTCAGGTCTAGAAGCTACAAATCCTGACCAAGATTGTTTCTAGCTACCAGTTGAGCATAATCTTGGTCTGCATTTGTGGCCTCTGGACCTGAAATGCCAAACACTGTAGCTTACAAATTGGTGTACTTAGTAGTGTTGTACCACTCTGCGCCTACTGAAAAGCTGGCCACGGAAGAGGCTGTAGGTGTATGTTGTCAGACTTTTATGTGGAAATACTCCATTCAAGCTTCATTTTTAGACGATAAATGTTTCCACCTTACATAAGCGGTGTATCACAATTTGGACTGAACTACTATTAATGGAAGAGGTCTGTGTTCAGTGAAATACAAAGGTAATATGTGTTGCCCTACAGCATTGCTAGGCCATAGGAAATTTTCCATTATAATCTTATGGGACCACCATCGTATATGTAGTCTGTCACTGGCCAGACTGTCATTATGTGGCACGTGAGTTGTGCATGAGGGCTTGAGCCAGTCATAATGATTCACGTCCTTGTTGTTTGATTCACTCATACGCAGTACAATGCATTTGTAAGAACTTAACAAAAATGATAGGGAATTGATCATTAACTGGTCATTAAAAGACATTTTTGTTCCTCTGTGTGGAAATATATTGGACTAAAAATGGTATCGAGTAAAAGCAAAGTGATTTATTGACACCGCTTTGGGTCTATTGGTACAACTTGCAGCAACATCACAAACTTAGTTGACAGAGTTTGTTAGTACATAATAGCAATTTATATGTGGGTATAGTTAAGAGTAAATTTTAAACTCCTTTTTTGTTTTATAAATATTGCAGTATTTCTTGAAAAAATTCAAATATCTGAGTGTATTTTTTTCATGTATCGTGTGGCCCTACATAGTGCCTTTACAAAAATAAATGAATGTTTTGGTTATGTATCGTATTATGTAAGATGCAGCTCAGCAATGGGGCTAACCTTCACTTTAACAGCAATTAACTTATTATACAGTAATCCTAGAAAGTAAATTGAACAAAATTATTTAAAGCAAAGTAATGATAAAGGCAGATTAGGCTACTCGAAGAGATTGAAGGGCACTTACTGCAGTTTACAGTTATCAGTGGCTAACCTTGCATTACTAGGTGAATCCCTCAATCTAGAAAGTTTTCTCTGTGTTTGCATTTTCTTTTACTTTCAAACTGCAGCTTTCTCTCCTTATTTGGACTCTGATTTGCCATGCTTTATATTCCTTTATATTGACAGGTAATTGATAAGGCCGATTGTAATCAATTCTTTTTAAAAAAAATCGACTAATCATGGTAGCTCTATACTCGTCGTTAGACTGTTATTGAAACCTTGTTATTAAATAACATTTTACTATTTATTTAGTTGTCTGAATGCTGTTTTCCATATTTTTTATTTGTGTGTAATTCTGTTGCTTGCAGCAGGCAGCCTGTCCCAGGATGTGTGGTGCATTAGGCAGGGCTCATCCTTATCAATGGTGCATTTTCGCTAAATACCTTAAAAATTGATATCCACCTTTGTTGTAGTGTTTTATGAAGCACTGTGGCATGTGAGGAGTTCTTCAACTTCCATTTATTCATTAGCTATGATCAGTGTATTGAAATTATACTTGCTTGTTTTCTCCCGAATTTCACTTCCTATCTCCATTTTCTCTATGGTTTGTTTCTCATAATTTCTGGTTATTGTCATAATTTGTTTCGACCTTATTCCAGGGATTTCAAATGTATGGCTTCTACAGGTAAATGTGAATGTGAACTTGAATACCCAATTCACTACCTATTCAGAAATGTTTTTCTGGTTATTTTGGGTCAGTAATCTTACAAGGGCCTGACCAACATTAAAATTTTGTCTCCTATACCGATATTTTATGTGATAAAATATTAGACATTGGGGTGAGCAGGCAGACTAAGTGTGCTTCACATTGACCCCCATGTGACTAAGAATAATGATCATGTGACCCCGCCCATACCGGGGAGAGTGGGGCCTCACCCTGGAGACAGGCCTTTCTGTGTGGGTGGCTGAGCCTCTGCCCATGGGGCCTGGCTAGGCATAGCCGGAAGGAAGGACACGGGTCTTCCTGTGGGGCTACCACATGCAGGAGGATCCATAGGGATACTACTTATGTAGATCAGGAGGCGGACAAAGGCAGGGGCCTCGGAGAACCGACTGTCGGCTACTAAATTTGGCTTTAAGAATATAGAATGTAACCTTTCTGTTGGGAATGTAGCCTGAGCTGGTTCAGAGATACTGCCAACATATACTCAGGCTCACCTCAATTCGCGATTTGGGCTTTGGAAGCAAGAAGAGAAGGGCTTGACGCTATTCCACTCTGGACTGGAGGGCTCCTGGGATTTTGCCTAACTAGTTGACTTGTGTTTTGTGGACTTAGAAAAGGCGTACGACCATATCCCTTGGGGGTCCCGTGGGGGATGCTGCTGAGTACGGTGTACAGGGTCCGTTTTTACAGGCCGTTAAGTCCCTGAATAACCAGAGCAAGAGTGTGGTCCGCATTGCCAACTGAAAATCAGGTTTGTTCCCAGTGGGTGTTGGACTCCACCTGGGCTACTCTGTCACCAATTCTGTTCAGAAGTTTCGGTGACCTCAGGTCCTTACTTTTTGCAAATGATGTAGGCTTCATTGAGCTATGACCTGAAGCATTCTCAGAGGCGATTTGCAGTTACCCCAGTGAATTTGAAAATAAAAACTTGCTAAGCATGCTCTTTCGAGTGTTTTCTTTTGAGGTGTTTAAGAAGATTTGCTGTCTGACGCGGAAACCTCATCTTTCCAAATTTTGCAGATAACTTATTTGTGGCTTATCGGTTTTGGAAAAATCAAATGAGTTCCATATTACCGATGTTGAAATCTTTTTAGGGCCCAATTCCACCATGACACCCATGCAAGTGGGCAATGTGTTACATGTTGTGCTTTGCATGTTTGGACGTGAGTGCGAAAGGGTGAGGGGAAGAATTTCAGAGCACTACCTACTGTTTGCTGTTACCGGTTTATTGGTGTGTCAAAATGGGTTTGCTGACAAATCAACTATTGTTGGATGTATGAGCCACAGAACTGCCACTGATTGAATGTGCGCTGAATCATGATACTAACAATCTCACTGTCAAGGCAGAGATTATGGAGGCATTTTAATCATTCACGTTATAATATCATTGAAACACACACCCTTAACTGTACCATTATGTTGTGGTGAAGAGTTAGCTGAGCCAGAAGGCAAAGCTATTGTTTTACCTGTCAATTTGTGTGTGTGTACCACTAGCTTTGGGTAGTGATCAAAACAATGAGACTGCGGATACAAGCGGCAGAAATGGGTTTCATTTGCTGAGTGTCTGGGCTCAGCCTTTGAGAAAGGGTGAGGAAGCTGAACATTCAGGAGGAGCCCATAGTAGAGCCACTGCTCCTCTGCATCTAAAGTAATCACTTCAGGTGGTTAGGGCATCTGCCTAGGATGCCTCCTGGTCACTTCCATGTGGAGGTGTTTTGGGCATGCTCAACTGGGAGCGGACCCCGGGACAGATCCAGGACATGCTGGAGAGATTATATTTCTCAGCTGGCTTGGGAACGTTTTGGTATTTCCCCAGAGGAGCTGGAGAAGGTGGCTGGGGAGAGGGAGATCTAGGCATCCCTGTTTAGACTGCTGCCCCTACAACCCGGCCCCAGAAAAGTGGCAGGTGATGGAGGAATGAATAGTTTTAATTAAACAGTGCTTCGGTGACTAACATGATCAGTGTGTAAACATGCAGATGGTTCAGTGTTTTATTTTCAGGTACACACTTAGTGTGAATTTAGATTTCTTACATTGATAATGAGTTGACTATCCAAAATATACTATGTGTTATGTCTGATTTTAGCCGCACACATGTGTGTGAGCTGAATATTTATTTGGTTTAGGGTGGTTTCTTCAAGGTTGGTAAGTCTGTATTTCATTTTGAGGCAAATCACATTCATACTGAAACCTCATTTATCTTGGAATTTTGTCATTTAGTGGTGACACCAGAAAAGACAGCCACAGATGCAAATTTGGTGAACCAATTACACTGAGACAAGTCTCTCAAAGTTGGACTTTTAATGAAGATTTTTTGGAGTGATGGGCAGAGTGTGTGTGGGGTAAGGGACTGTACAGGTTGGGGGGTGTGGGAGGTGTAAGGGTTCAATGATTTCAGATGGGGTGATCAGGGTGTCCAGAAAGCCATTATTTTTGTTGTTCCAAGAGCGTCTTTTGTCTTTATTTTGAGACTTCTATTATGAATAAACAAATGTCTATATTGAATATACACCTTAGCCACCTTATTTGGTATACCCGTTCAACTGTTTGTTGATGAAAATGTCTAATGGGCCAATTATATGTCAGCAGCAAAGCAGCATGTCTAAAATCATGCAGATACAAGATCTGAAGCTTCAGTTAATGTTCACGTCAAGCACCATAATGGAAGAAAGGTGATTTAAGTGGCTGAATGTGGCATGGTTATTGGGATTGTCGTACACAACCCATCTCTAGGGTTTACAGAGAATGGACGAAAAAACGAAAAAAAAAAACTACCAGCGAGCAGTGGTTTTCTGGACGAAAATGCCTTGTTAATGGAAGGGGTCAGAGAAGAATGCCCAGACTGGTTCAAGTTGATAGAAAGGCAGAAGTAATTCAAATAACCAGTCGTTACAACTAAGGCACGCAGAACAGCATCTCTGAATGCACAACACATAAAACCTCGAAACAGAATAAGAATCTTTATTGTCGTTGTCACTTGACAATGAAATTGAGAAAGTGCAGGCATAAGAGTGATAAAAGAATATATTACAAAATTGCACTGACTCTACAGTTGCACTGGATATACAAATTGCACTAAAAATTTACAGTTCTGTTTTGAGTTTGAGGCCATAATTGCTTTCGGATAAAAACAGTTTTTTTGGCGATTTGTCCTGATTTCCATTGTTCTGTATCTCTTACCTGATGGCAAAAGCTTGAAAGACAGTGACCGGGATGTGATGAATCATGGGATGTGATTAATCATGGGATGTGATGAATCATGTTAAATCTCCATAGCTTTCTTCCGGCATTGGGGGGGTGTGTATTTGTTCCAGGGTGGGGAGAGGGCAGCCAGTTGTTTTCTCTACTGCCCTGATGAGCCTGTGAAGAGCTTTCATATCTGAGTAAGTGCAGCTGCCGTACCACACGCAGAGTCCATACATAAGTACGCTCTCGATGGAGCAGTGGTAAAAGGCACTTTTGGTACTTTTGCTTTTCGAAAGCTCGAGTACCAAAAGTGCCAAAGCAGCTGGGGTGCTACTTTGGTACTTCGGTACTTTGGGGTGGGACTTACAAACGTATTTCCTGTCGAATGGTTATGCAAATAGCTTGCTGATAAAACACAAAAATACACACAGCGAACAGCGAGAAACAAAATACAAAGCAGTAGAAAAAAAAATATTTTAAAAAGTGAAACGGAAGGATGGACAGACAAGGAAACAGGCTTTAATCGCCATATGGTCGGATGAACAGGTCAAGCGGAATTTGAATGGCATGACTCAAAATAAAAACGTTTTTACAGTTCTGGGCAATTAAGTTTCCCTATGTTTCCCTTGTTGTGCGCTGATTTGTGCATGGTTTCGCTGTTGTTTTCATGTCTTTTTACAAAGCTCTTGAGGTAACCAAGCCATATATTTTAAAACATTACATGCATTTTCGATGTTTTTTGTTTTAATAAATTATTTAATTTGCTGGATAGAGATATTTCTTGATGAAAACAGTACAGTATTGCTTATAAGACTATATTATGCGTGACGATCTATTGTATTCACATGTAATAATGTACCTGAGTGATTTTCAGACATTTCACATATACCTCTGCTTTAATATTAGGGGAAACATTTCCTGATAGACAGGAGAAATATAGGGAAACTGAATTTCCTGGAACACCGTAATACCAAGCCGCTTGGAAGAAATGGGGCACATGCGAAACACGGAACAATGCCGCTTGAAAATCAAAAAACATAATAAAATTATTTGTTTGCATTCAAAAGATTGAATTAGCAGTAAGCTAATTCTTACTGTTTTGATCGGCTTAGCCAAAGTAAGTGTACGTGGGTAAACGTAAATGATGGCAGCATTCATGCAATCTGGATATTGCTGAATCTTACACTGTGATAGAAGCTGACATAACATAACTATAAACCACATTTTCCAGCCTAAACTGTTTTAATTTTGTTTTTAACTTTTTGTTGTTTTATTATTATGATTTAAGCTGTGCATTGTGATGTCAGTCAGGGGCGCTCACAGATGATGTCATTTGGCGCCGGTACCATTTTAGCAACCGACCTGAAACAAGTACCATACTTTCGGGACTTTATGGAAGTACCGGAAGTACGGTACCTGGTGCAGTGGAAAAATGGCCTTAGAGTTAACACTCCACGTCAGGTCATCCTACAATTCAAAACCCAGGAACGTGAACACCAGGACCCTCTTCACATGTGCCCCTGCGATGGTGAGTGGCTGAATGTCAGTTTTATTTTTTCTGAAATCAACAACCAGCCGGTTGTTGTCTCTGCACCGCTCTGACAGCCAGTCTACCTCTTCCCTGAATGCCAGCTCACATCATCGCACGAGATGAGTCCGATCACCGTCATATCATCTGCAAACTTAATAATATTGTTGTTGAGCTGTGTGGGGACACAGTTATGTGTGTAGAGGGTGTAAATGGAGTGGGCTGAGCACACAGCCCTGCAGGGACCCGGTGTGGGCTACAGCAGCTGTATTTCACACCAGGTGCTACTCCTCTTAGTTCACCAGCATTGGACAATGTAAGACTGGGAAAACATGCTTGGTCAGATGAGTGTTTTTGCTGTGACATTCAGATGGTGGGGTCTGAATTTGGCATAAACAACATGAAAGCATGGGTCTATCCTGCCCCTTATCAACTGTTCAGGCTGCTGCTGGTAGTGTAATGGTGTGGGAGATATTTGCTTAAGTACCAAATGAGCAATTTTTAAAAGCCACAGCCTACCTGAGTATTGGTGCTGACCATATCCATCCCTTTATGACCATAGAGTACCCAGCTTGTAATGGCTGCTTCCAGCAGGATAACACCCCATGTCACAAAGCTCATATAATCTCATGACTGGTTTCTTGAACATTAGGATGAGTTCACTGTACTCAAACGGCCTCCACAGTCATCAGATCTCAATCCAGTGGCGCGCATATGGGATGTGGTAGGACGGAAGATTCATATCGTGGAGGTGCAACTGATAACATTATGCAGTTGCTGCAGATTTATGTCAACATGGACCAAAGTCTCCGAGGATTATTTCAAGCACCGTGTTGAATCTATGCAATCTATACCACGGTGCACCACTTGGCAAAATGTACCTAATAAATGGCCAGTGAGTGTAAGTAGTTGCATATTCTTAAACATGGTTGGAAGTAGAGCTGGACGGTATGACCAAAAATTTATATCTGTTATATCGGTTTCACATTATACGACGGTATTTTTTTAAAGTATGACTGGGCATACACTTACCACATTTTACAGGACACATTTTTGTTTTGCATGGTTCCCACATGAACTTTATTTTATTATTAGCTTTTGTGCCTTTATATGAAATGGTTTGGTTTTTAGGGTTACCTGGATTTGCAGCATTCTTAAGCTAAATGTTTGAGGTCTGAACTGCCATTTCTTGTCAGTGGGTGCATGTTCTCTCAATGTGGTAACAAATGGTTCTTAAGGGTCTTTTCCACCGCGCCATGTACCGTACGTTTAGTACTTTCGCTTTTCCATTGACTTCCGTTCAGATACCAGCACCAAAAGTGGCAAACCACCTTGGGGGTACTACTTTGGTCCTTTGGGGTGGGACTTCAAACATTTTCCTTGGTGGTTGTTATGCAAATAGTCTGCTGCTGAAACACAATACAGATGCCGCCTTGAAAACGGTTGCAAACTCAGAAAACAACGGTAAAAATATAATAATTGCGATCTGGTGAGAAGAACAGATACAACAAAAAGATCAGGATGCTATCAAATTTTTTAAAAGTAATTTTAATATTCTAGGACATTACTCTATATGCATTCAGTCCTAGCAATGTGATTTTGTTGTAATAAAGACTAGGGTATTTATAAAACAAAAAAGGAGTTCACAAATATCTCAAACCTGTCTAGGAGTGATTTAAACAGCAAGGATGTAAATGATTATGATTGTCTTGGAGAACACATACAGTGCTCATGCAGAAGCAGCAGTGTTAAACTTCAAACTGATTTTTAAACGTATAAGAATCTATAAAAGGAATAATTAAAATTGCAAAGCCAGCTAGGTTTTCTTTTTCTAGGACAGAGTAAAAATGTTTTAGCTAAACTTCCTGCGCTGTAATGTCCATACAGTATTGAAAGTAAGAAAAAGCCTGATCTTAATCTAGCTAACTAGCGATGTAAGAATAGCATGTGTATGACATGCAATGTTGGTATTAGTATATGACATCATCCAAACCTAAATTATACCACAGACATTTTTCAAATTCAGTACAAAATACCCCATCTCACATTGTGATGTCATTCAGTGCTGGTACCAGATTTTATGCCAGTGGAAAAATAACACCTGAAGTACTTTCTCAAAGTACCAAAAATATAGTACATGGTGCGGTGGAAAAGCGCCCTTACTGCTCTCTTGTTGCCTGGTTTGAGTGAGGTCAGCCTCCTAATACATGTGTTGGCCCTTTAAATTTCATTTAATTTCAGGATTTTCATGTTCTGCAGTTTCTTTAATATCTGTATCTTGATAAGCTATGCATATGGATTCAAATATGAATTATGTAGTTCATGTATGTAAATTTATGCTTGTACTTGCGGAATTATAGGTAATTGTTGCCATGCTGTGTAGTTGTTAGGTTTTCCATGTGAATGTACTCATTAGAAGCAGTTTTTTCCCCATCATTACTTCTTTTAACATTTAATTGTAATTCCAGAAACTTTCCTTGATATGGTATTTCTGTAGGAGACATGTGATTATTGGAAAACTGAGGTTGTAAAATTAAACAGGGGTATGCAACACAGCATCATAAACCAAGCTGTCTTTATACAACAGACCTTGAACCAAAACTTGAAAAGCTTGCAAGAATCTCATGTCTAACAAACAGAAGTGTTAATTAATAGGTTTTAGTCTGTCATTGTCATTTCTATTTATAAATGACTGCTTCTTGCCATTTTAGCCACAATGAGTTTGCTAAAATATTGTTTGCAAGCTGCATTAACTGATTTTTTTTTTTCAACTGTTGCCTGATTTCAGTTTTGAATGAGTCTTTTTTTCCTTATTTAGAATGGCTAAAGCATTTTTACAGTTTTCATATTTTCATTATCTGCTGCAGGAATGTAGAAAGCCTCTTGTAGATCTCTGGAAGTGCATCCAGAAGAATCCGCTTGGTATATAACAGTGCTGCCCTTTCCTGCTCCCAGAGACCTCCCACCCCGCAGAGCTTAGGTGTAGCCCTAATTTAACCAGCGCCAGGGAAGCTGCTTTTAAACGGTGAGCTACAACCAAGCTACAGTTTTAAACAGTAGTTAGCCTCACATACAAGCTACAGAGAGAAAGGAGCCAACTACACCGCCGCTAATACTCGATATTTGTGCTCTAGGATACTCTTAAAGCAAATTTTCACATTTTAAAAATTCATGTTAAAAGTAATATGAAAATCTATATTTTTTAACAATGTAATGTCAAATCACAACAAATTTTCAAACTTCAAAAAAGTTTCGTTTGTTGTAAACCGAGTTCTTCACAATTAAGTACTTCCCAATTGCTGTGTGAAAATTAGAAGTGTTGCAACAAAAAACCAAAGTGCTCCTATGCATTTTAATGAAAATGAAAATTAAATTAAAATTTCAAATTGGCTCATACATCCATCTGAAATAGTTTGCCGTAAAGTATTATTCAACCCTTTAACATCCATTCCCAGTATTTAAGGAAAAAAACACCAGGTAGCTGAAAATACTTATCGTTGTAAAGAGAGAAAAATAATACAGGTGGTTATTTAAGTATTAATCAGAAGGACAATATAAAACAAATCAACATAATACCTCCATCTGTTCCAACTGGCCAGTCAAAAGTCGATTTGGTTGTAAGTCAGCCCTTTATTTTTTTAAGCAAAAATCATATGTATAGTATACTGAATAATAATATTATATCATCTTTAAGTCATATTGTTTGGTGTTTTTCAGCACTAGAACTGCTGTTTTGCATGCTCATATACTTGGCCAATAAACGTGATTCTGTTTCTGATGAATGTCACCTTTAACCACCAAGTAAGACGTACTTCGGTGTATGTAGCCTTTCGGCAAATACAGCTGTAATGTTCCTAACACAGTGGCTGCTCTGTCCTGGAGCATGAAGCTGAAAGGGTCTTAAACAGCTTATGTATTTTATAAAATGTTGGATACAGTGCTGTGTAAAAGTTTGGGTACTCCTGATAAAAAAAAATCACTGAATCAATTAAAAACTTGCTAAGCCTTTGAGAGAGCAACTTCATTTAAACACATTTTATACCTTATGGAAACAGCAACATTTCAGTAGTGAAATATTTTTTATTGGACCAACAGAACTAACTAAATGTGGATTTAAACAAAAATAGGCAGGGGCATCAATTTGGGCGCCCCAAAGGAATAATCCCATTAATATTTAGTAGAGCCTCCTCTTGCTGAAATAACAGCTTGTAGATGCATCCTATAGCCACTCCCTGAATTCTGGCTGGTGATATTTTGCGACATTCGTCCATACAAAATGTCCGCAGTTCAGTCAGGTTTGATGGCTTCCGAGTGTGTGGACAGCTGGAATCAAATCAATCCATACATTTTCAATGATAATCAGGTCTGGGGACTGGGATGGCCAATCTAGAACAGTGTACTTGTGCCTCTGCATGAATTCCTTGGTATTTTGATTCCTTTGTATTTGGTGCTTTGGATCATTGTCATGCGGAAACATCCAACCCTGGCGTAACTTCAACGTCATGGCTGATTCATGAACATTACCTGCAGCTGCCACATTGCCCCATAACATGAGGGACCCTCCACCAAATTTTACAGTAGGTATGCTGTTTGCCCCCCCCCCCCCCCATGCATAGCACCTCTGGTTGTGACCAGAACCTTAGTTTCATCTGACCACAGTATTTTATTTCCAAAAATTTTCTGACTTGTCCAGTTGCACTTTTGCATGCCTCATGTGACTTCTTGTGGTGAATATTCTGTAAAGGCTTTTTGCAAATTACCCTTCCACTGAGCTGTTCCCAGTGCAAAGTGTGCTGGACTGTGGAACGATGTACAATGACACCATCAGCAGCCAGATTTTGTTGTAGCTCTCTGGAGGTGGTATGTGACCGTTCTAACTCGCCTTTAAGATATTTTTCTTGGCCTACATTACGTGTCACATTTTATATATTAATATAATATGACTGCCCATACTCAACTGTAATAGCGATTAAAATGATCAGTTCTTTTGGTATTTATGTTAAAGTGAGGCTTTTATTTTATCGGTGTGGGATTATCGAAACCAATACTTAAATCAACGAGCACTAAAATTTGTGAGACAAGCACGACTGTATTACAGGTTTTACGGCTTTTTTGGGGTGACAATGACTCTGCAGCTGTGAGGATTACTCACTGTCCTAGTGTTTTCCTGATGGGTGACCGGCATGCCAATGCAGTGGCCCATTAGCAAAAACTAAAGGTGGCCCCGGCGGTTCTAGTGTTACCCTTCTTATTACCATTTTCTTGGTTCATTGTTGTTACACAAACTGATGTGAATGTGTACCGTATTGTGAGCACTGAGAACAGTAGCCTGAGCATGAGATGAATGGGCATCTCGTGGGATGCTTCCACTGCCTAGAGTTGGGGCGGACACTGTCATACACTCGCGCTGCTAGACACGCTGCAGCCATGGCCATATATTTGCAGTCTTGGAACAGTCGTGAAATCGATCAGTCATTAGTCACGTCGGTCATAAGTCGACGGCAACCTGTAGTATTTATTTTTTTTAAGATGTATTTTGCTACGCTACATCACCATTTATAAAAAGTTGTCACTGGGAAAGCGACAGTGTTTTAAAAGTAGCTGCAATACTAATAAGCTACTGAAAAAGTAGTTAGTAGTGTTGCTAATTATAGTTTACTCACTAGCAGTAAAATTAACTATCATTAACAGCTAAATTTACCAGTTATGTTGAAGCTAAGCTCTGCAGGGTGGTAGATCTTCAGGAGCAGCAATGTGTGGCCCTAAGTAGAGATGGCAACAATGGGATACCAGGACGATGCCATCAAAAAATGCTGCATTGGACATTGGGGTGCAGGGGAGTTCAAATCCAATCGAATTTTCCATTGGAAAGAGCCTGATAAATCTCACATGTCTCTCACCAAGGCTACAAAAACATGTCAATTGAAAATATAACGAGTGTGTATTGACCCCCACAGTCAGCCGTTCAAAGTACATTTCACTATATGTCTCTGTCTCATGTTGTTGTAGAGTTAGAACAGTTATTACTAGGGGTGGGTGGAAAATCGATTCTATTGCAAATCGCGATTCTTCAAGGTGGTGATATTATCAGTTGACAGTTAAAAACATTTCCAAGCATGAACTTGAACATGGTTTACTGAAATTGTCGTTCAAATTTGATGCTGGTAATATATTTGCCCAGTTGCACACAGCCACGTATAAGGGACTGACATGCACGAGTTTGGCATGATGTTATGAATGAGTAAGCGTGTTTAGTGACTTTTCCTACACTATCTCTCACATCGGCAACTCAGTACACATATTCACTGTTTGCAGTTACAGTATTTTCAGTTTGGAACATGCAATGAAACTCATACATTTCTTGACATGGGTGAAACCTAAATTCATAATAAAAAGTAGATGTTCAACATGGGAAACATCACGCTAATTGTAAGTTAGTTACAGCTAGTGCTAGAGAGCTCAAACGCCCCCACTTAAATCAATGGTTTGGGAACATTTTAGCTTGCTTTTGTTAAAAGATGGCCAGAAAACTTCACTTTATCTTGGTGTAACAAGAATGTCTTTGTATCATTCTAAGATTGAAGTAGAGTGCTCAACAGCCTGATTATCTAGTGCACACATTATAATTTCTTGTGTGCTTGTGAGAATATATTGTGCACACCAGGGGAGTTTCCAGCTATTGAGAAGGTGAGGGGCTAAGTCTGTTTTACCTGGGGCTAGACTTTTTTTGACGAAAGATTAGCATCGGGGCTGAAATACTGTGACAGGACCTAACAACAGCCATGGTGCATACAGCACAGTTATCTTGATAAACACCGACCGATGTTTTGTTTGAACTCCTGGCTACTCTGCCCCCACGACCTCTGGTGGCACTGCTCCCTTTTGTCTGTATCCATAAGGTTTCAGAAATTGTGCAGAAATAGGGATGAAATGAATGCAGAGTATGAACCGCAGACTTTGTCCATATTCATATATGTATTTATCATTGTGCATAAATGAGCCTTTATGTGTATCATATTGGGTGGGGGCTAGATTTTCGGTGAGAATGCAATGGAAAAACTGCAAAAATTCAGTAGCATTAGCAACAGCATATTTATTGGAATCCTTTTCCTTCTTTTTATAGACAAACACAGTTTTCATGTCTAATTACAATTTTTTTCCCCCTGAGAATTAAAAAAAAAATTCCTGCTGAAGAAAAACTAGCTTGACCACCTGCAAGTTTAAGGTGTATTTTTGCATGATCATTTGATGGTTTAGCTGGTCATACCAGCATGACCCGCTTAATTGGCTGGTCATACCAGCATGACCCGCTTAATTGGCTGGTCACACCAGCATGACCAACTGGTCACCCAACTTCAAAGAGCAGCAAGAGCTGGGGCGTGACCATCTAAAGCCAACTTACGCCAACTAAACCAGCTACTTGCCTAAGGTGATTTTTAGCACTTTTTTCCAGCAGGGTTGTGATCTCAAGAAATCATGATATGTTGAGATCACAAGGAAAATAAGCTGTGATCTCAACATAAGACAGAGAAAGATAATGATGGATGTCCTCTACGGACTTCGTATGATGCCGAGTTGCAGTGCAAAGATAGACAAAGCAGTTGTGTCATTAGTTTAGTTCATTGCTTTTAAGTAGGCATGTGACTATGAATCACGAATCGGTTAAAAAATCGATGTAAATGTATGATGATTTAAACCGGCTGATGTGGAGAATGAATTGCTACTTTAGGAGTACTTCACAGTACGTTAACAGAAAAACTGGTGTAATATTGCATTTGATTTCACGATCTCAGTTCGACAGTAGATGTCACTGCGTATTTATGTCGACGTCGTGCGTCAGTTTTTGGTTTTGACCGAATGTGAATGACGAGTGAATTTGAAGTTGAGGATGCACTGGTGTGTGGCACGGCGGCGCAGTGGTTAGCGCTGCCGCATCACAGCACGAAGGGTTTGGTTTCGGTCTCGGCTCCTTTCTGTGTGGAGTTCGCACGCTCTCCCTGTTTTTGCTGGGGGCTCCTGTTTCCTCTCACAGTCCAAAATCATGCAAGATAGGTTGATTGGTGAGTCTAAATTGGCCCTGTGTGTGTGTGCGCGCGTGCGAGCCCTGTGGTGTGTTGGCGGCTGCCCGTGGTTGGTTCCCGTCTGCGCCCATTGTTCCCATGATAGTCTCCGGTGCCCCCCACTACTAAGGCTAGTGCCGAACACAAAAGATCTAGACGTCTTTAGACTTATGATTCGATTTCTTTATTATGTTTAATTTGGCAATTTGCACTATAAGAAATATTTCTTAAATTTCTACCGAATAAATCAGAGCAGCACACATCTGTCAATCATTTTCCATGGATTTCTTCCTGTATCATAGTGGTATAGCTTTGCCTAACGGGCATGGCCATTATATTTTTCTGTTCTTAGCATAGTCAAACAAAGCCACTGCAAAAAGAAGATGGTAGAGGTGCTTCCATCCAATATTTGGGATTGGTATTACCTATTGGACCAGTTTGGTTTCTGTCATATGTGACCAATCCACATGCAGTATTCTCTTGTTTAGTTTTCGGCAGTCTGTAGTAAGAGAGCTCCCATTTTTTGTGAAATTGGTTTTGTATAGTCAGTCGCAGAACTGCTCATTCCCGTTTTAGAATTGTTTTTTGTAGCATTTAAGCTGAACGCTAATGCTGCCACTCGGGTTTTTTGTCACTCTGGGTGTGAGCGCAGTGACATCTGTCTGCTGTGATGTGCATACCCTTTGCAGTAGGAAGAGTGTATGAAGATCATATACAAGGAAATATTTTATAACTATAGCACAGAGAATTGTAATCAAAATGAAGTTTTGCGAGGTGGAAGTAGCGTTTAGTGGAAAATCCCACGACAAAGTGCACACAATTGTTAGACAACACAAGTAATATGAAAAAGAGCAATGGATGGTTTAGTACTTGCTAGCTTGGGCTGTTTTTTGTGTCCACTACAGCTTGTGACACACGAGGGGCTGCTATCGCAATGAAGTGTAAGTGACGCTGTTGCCAATGGGAGAAAATCTGTGGGGCATTTTAAACATTCGCCACTTGTGTACTCTCTTGGAAGATGCACATGCCTCAAAAACCCTTAAAACTAGAAGTACAAATGAGCTGGTATGTTTCTAGTAGCCTAATTAAAGCTTTTTGGCATACATTTGTATGTACTAGTTTAAAGAGCTGTGGTGTCAGATCGGTACTCATATTATCTGATACCCTCTGTTCAGGTATTGGGATCGTATTGGCACTGAAAAAGTGGGATTATGCCTTGATACAAACATCTCATTTACTGAAACTGCCACAATTTTATATCACGATTATAGTAACTAAACTATCGCGATTGTCAGTACAGATACACAAACTGACATTTCACCAAATTTAGTAGTGAAACAACCAATAAAATTTAGCAGCACTATGCAACCTTCTGTTTGCATAAACATTAAAATAATCGAAAAGCTAATAGCTCTGCTGCTCTGTTTTCACTGACATTAAACAAACCCATGTCGCATGCAGTGCGCCTGCATCTAGGAGATCGTGTCTGAGAGACTGTCGCTAACTTTGACTGATGCTGGACAATATTCAACTTTAGTTTTTCAAAGCACAATAATCATAGATTTAATAATTCTTCCACAGTTTTAACATTAATTGAAATATGAAAAATACTAACCATCAAGATCTTTTGTGTGGTTTACTGTGAAACTGCTAATTGTTTCATCCTTAGTGTTAATATGAATATTTTGATATAAAAGAACAGGGGGGGGGGAATTGTAAAGGTTAGCTGCAAGTTCTAAACCTTATGGTGAGTAAATACAGATAACCAGGAGTTTGCCTCAAGCATTTTGCCTCCTGTGTGCTTGTCATATGAAATATGAGTCTGAGAATAAATTACTTATGCTTGTAACCCCCCATTAACAAAATGGATATTAGAATCACTTGGATATTGCTTTAATTCAATGAGTTGTTCGAATTGGTGCCTGCGAAAATACAGAAAGATACTTTGTCTGCTGTATGCAAAGCATTGTTTGGTTGAATCGGTCTTTTAAAGCTTTATGTGCAAGTCCTGCATTTATTTATAAAGTGCATTTAGCTAATATCTGTTAACACACTTTTGCTTCATGTTACTAGAAGAAATCTGGATTTCGAGTTTAAAATTACAAATCGGAACATTAAAATTAACCACAGATTTCCTTAGGCTATACTTTCTGTCCTGGAAAATGGTGTGACCTCTTGGCTAACTATCAGTGGAGCTCTGTGTGTTATGTAGAGAGTAAAAACACAACCATGCATATGTGCATGCATGCGACAGACACGTGAGTATAAATAGAGACCAAGTTGCATCTCTTAAAGCCTAAAAAAAATAATTCTGAATAACCACACCTAGTGACATTTTCTTTTTGGGTTTATTATAAAAGTCTTCTTTTATCTTCTATCCTAAACATGGCATGCAATAAAGCTTTGCCTCTTGGTTGCATTACATTTGTTTTAGGTTTTTGTCTTGCTGGGGCAGCATTGTTGCTTAGCGTATGTTTACATATGTGGGGTATGTGGTCCTAGGATATTTCATAAACCTTGCTATACTTTATATTCAGCAAAGAACTATGTGATTTGATTTTAATTTTTTTCGTTCCTCTAGGGCAATTCTGACATTTGGTAATGTGTTTATTCAAGTTAGTTGGCTCAGTAAGGTGGTGCCCTTTACCGAAACCCCCCCAACAAAAATGTCTCTGCAAGAATCAAAATCAGATACACCCATCTTCAAACATGCATTCTGTGGACCGCAGGTGCTGGTGTTTGGCCAAAAAGCCAAACACTTTTATCACTTTTGTCAAAACTTTACATTTCCTGCCATTATTCTAATGTATGCGCAGGTATATTTAAGTAATTGTAGATACTTTGACATGTCTTGTGGAATATGATATGCATGGAAGGTTGACCTGATTCTTCACAAACTACATATTTGATATAGAGTTTAGCGAGCA
This sequence comes from Stomatorhinus ivindoensis, assembly GCA_019775895.2. Lineage (NCBI taxonomy): Eukaryota > Metazoa > Chordata > Actinopteri > Osteoglossiformes > Mormyridae > Stomatorhinus > Stomatorhinus ivindoensis. The sequence goes on along the minus strand of JABFEB020000038.1, from coordinate 3,371,229 downwards.
GCATGTTGGTTTAGCCTTTTGGCATAGTTTGTATTTGTTTTTATATTTTGCTTTATTGTTTTACCAGCTTTTTGGCTCAAACAAGAAAAAATGGAGTGTATGAAACTTGATATTTGGTTTCCAACTAATAGGGTTCAAGTGGAAGCATTGCACAAATATAAAATTCTGTGGTAATGGTAGATTTGAAAGGAAATTAAATATCAAGTTAGAATTAAAAGACTGATGTAGACCCAGGAGGGTATTCCAACGTAAGTGACAGGGAGAATGTATAAACTCCACACATCCTCAGTGGAGGTGAGATCATTTTGCACCTGGTGAAATGATAAAAGTAGATGAGAGCTTTGTAAACTACTAATTATATTAACCTTTTGCTTGTGAAAGCAATGGGGTATTTGTGTTGAGGTGTTTGGTTTTAGTGACGGTACCAGCAAGCATTTAGGGATTATTTTCAACTTCAGGCCAGAATAGGATGGTCTTATTGCTCGGTGAAAAACGTCTGGGGGGGGATACCTCTTAATTTGTAGCATACCGGCTGTGCTGTAGGTGATATTTTGGCTCAGGGGTGTTTGAAATGTCCGTCCCTTTTTGCCAAATTTTCACTGCTTGGTTTGATGTAAAACCTTTTTACTTGATATCTTGCTGTAAGATATCTGTAAGATATGAAGGGTATGCTGCTGGATTTCACAGCAAAATTGTATTTGTAGATGTATCTTTGTGAAAAAAATCACTTGGGTATCAAATTGCATTGTTTTAAGTGTATCCTGTGAGTCATTGTTTTGACCTGTAGTGCAACTGTAGCGTGTGTTGAAAGAGTCTTGTGCAGTGACACTCCCACTGCAGTGGCACTGCATGTGAGCCAAACCACACAGCGCACCTCCCCCTACAGCTGCGCACAGAGCCGCTCCCACATTCTGCTGCAGTCGACCTGCAGGCAAACTGGATACAAGCAGCAGGAGCTGGCATAAGCCGGTTTAGACCAGACTGTTCTGGTCTCTGCAGCAGCCAGTGATCTGAGGGACTGTATGTTTGAGGAGCTGATAAACCGATTAGCTGTCAAGGATTTCTCATTGAGATAAGTGAGAATCAGTTTGTGTGTTTGGGTGAGGGATAAATTTTTGTTTGCATTTTCAAGTCCCCATACCAGGGCTACAAAGCTAAGATAGGAACATGAAGGCCAAGTGACATAGGCCATGTTCACACCTGGTATTAACATGCGTTTCTGTACGCCAATGGAACGCTGCAATAATCAAAAGGAAATAAATAGTAATATCTATAAATAAATATATCAATAATTATTGTGTCCTTTTAAAATAATTCCATAAGGTATTAATGCTTCATAATATTTGTCTTCTACACATTAGCTTTAAATTGTATTTAGTAATAACATTTTCATTAGACTGTCATTATAAAATTATTTCACATCATTTAAATGTAATTAGTTAAAACTAAACAACTCTTTTTTAAGTTAAACTTTTCACATTGTAGACATGCATTTTTATACCGCATCATTAAAAAAATCTTTCAGTGCTAAGATATGCCTAGGGCAGGCTAATACTTTTCTATTCAAGGGCAAACGGTTCTGTCAGTAAAGCATTGTGTTGGTTGCCATATGATAATATTTTCGTTTTTTAGCATAACCACTGAAGCTCCAAATTTATGAAAATTCCTGCTAACTTCATTGTTTCACTGGAGTGGAACTGAATTTCTGACCAGGAGTTCAAGCTCCTGGACAGTCCAGTATAAAACTATATAGACAATCATACTATGTTTATATGTAATGCATATACTATGCATTATATGTTTCTACTTGCATATCCTTTTTCTAGGGTTTTGAACATGCATTGCATATATGCTTTAATTTTATGTTCATACAATTTTTATTGGCACATTTCACTGATATTAATGAAGCATAGAGCAGCTTTGCCATAAATAAGGAAGATTCATCAAAGATTTCATTAAATATGATTCTTGAAAATTCCAAAACATATTTCATAAATCACTTCTTACACAATTTATTTTCCCCAAATTTGCACTGAACATTAATCATGCGCACTTTGACAAGGTATCTATGCGAATGTGTAGCGACAGTCCGATATTAAACCAGCTTCCTAGCAGATTCAAACTTATTTTTTGGTGTTGTACAAAAAAAAGTTGTAATTCACAATGTAGTTTAGTACACAGTCATAGCCATTCCGCACTAACAGACGATCTGACATAATTCATGTTAAATACCGCTTGCGCGTTTAATGAATACATACGCACGTTGTTCTGCCCACGTTTATGTCAGCTGAGTAGGCCGTCTTTCAATGTGGGCCAGGACACATTCGCGTTCACACTGCTGTAAGAATGTGACCATATGCGGACCAGACCACCTTTGTATGTGGCCTGAGTAATCCGATCTTAATGCACCCTTTTGGGTGCATTCACATCTGTATTTAGTGCTGTCCACTTGTGATCAGATCACCCAGGATGCAAGTTAATACCAGGTGTGAACAGGGCCATAGGCAGTCATATCCATATATTAACACTTAAGCCAATAGTAACTCAGAAAGAAATACCACCACCTGCTGAGCATGCCCAGTTTCATGTGAAGGGTGTCTAGATCTTCA
>JABFEB020000038.1:3327132-3338043 GCA_019775895.2 Stomatorhinus ivindoensis | reverse complement strand
CCCCCGCCCCCCCCCCCCCAGTGAAGCCATGTTTCAGGGTAACGTCTTCTATCTTCCTCTGCTGCTTCTCATTTGTTCCTTCTTTATGGCTGTAGTTTATCAGGAAGTCAACTGAGGGGGTGTCCTACTTCCTGTTTGCTCTGGTCATCCTGGGAAACACCACATATGGACTGAGTGTGTTGCTGAAGAACCCCGATCGTGTCCAGGGGGAGGGGGAAGCTAGCTATATGGTCCACCATTTGCCCTGGGTCATCGGCAGCCTGGGAACACTCTTCCTTGACCTGGTCGTATCCTTTTCTCACCTGGGTACATCTTGGCCAACATGTTGATACTCAGGGGGCTTTTCTATAGTCCTCTCACTGGATACAGTATTTTAAATCTGCACCTGTTCCTGCCTGCCCAATACAGACCTGTATTATGAAATATAAATGAGTAATAAAATCTCCTTCATTTAGTATAAGCTTAGCAATAATAGCAGTAGTCCTAATTTGTTGATTGTCTCCAGTGCATGCATATACTGTTCAGCTTGTGGAGCAGGTGACTATAACCCATGATCCAGCTTGCCCTTGACTGAGCCCTTCAGATTACTGTGCAGTTCCTGAAGTATCGCAGATCTCCGGTGATGGCAAAACCAGATGAAAGGGCTCCTCTCCTGGAGAACATGTAGTATCTACAGCATGTAGCCCCGTGTGCTGAATGGGTCCGTGCACACACCAGAGGAAATGCACAATTTCTTTGTCTTTGTGGTATGATATATACTTCTCACACGCACAGTACTATGACCAAAATAAATGACAGATGTTGGGATATTATTAATCTCTATGACAGAGTAAGCACTGAGTGCAGTAATTACAAAATGAATCAGCGTGAGTGAATTTTATGGTGCTTCCCATGTTCTTTGATACCAAAAACAACTTGAATCTTATATATATATATATATCCAGTGTACTTAGGTTGCCAATTAAACGTTCATAGTTACAGGCAATTCAGAATGTAAAAATTCATTTTATTTATCCACACAGACAATTATACCTATAATTCAAGTTGCCATATTGTGTTTTTATAAGGATTGCCTTGTTCTTTTGCACATTGCTTGGATTGGTATTTAGTACATGACACATTGCCATGTGGCTTCTGAGGAAATTGGCATTAATGAGAAATCAGTGCCAAGTCGTACGTCTTTGGTTTGTGTCCTTTAAGTTTTCATTCTGAGAGTTTAGAAATCACTCCTAAATCTAGAATATCCTTTATGTAACTCAAACCGGTACTTAATGTATTTGAGTTATTGTTCAGTGACTTTTTTTAATAGTATGAACTTTAAAACTTTTAATATACTCTAATTTTGTATTTTTAATTGTTCTAGATGTTCAGGTTTCAGGTGTGTTTTTAACTTCGGTGCAGGACTGTGGCCATATTCTCTCATCTTCCTTGTCTCAGTTATTTTCAGTTATTCAGGTGACATATGATGGCAGGTGTGTCCTCAATTTGTCTCCCCATTAAAATGCACTTTAATCAGGGTTGGATGCTTGTTTTTCAGTTTATAAGGTACTCTACCACACAACATTAAAGGCGTGTATATTTGTCCCTAAAGCTGGGTACACACCAATGCGACAGCCAAGGCTCACGCATGATCTGCTACCATCCCCTCTCATCTGTGAAAATTTTGCAACGGAACACATCTGTATGACTAGAACTAACAGTTCACATGCACGTTCATTCTGCGCTTGCGTGAAAAATGATCTCCTAGACCACAAAGTAGCAGAAATCACGCCACTGTGGTTTCCAGTTCCTTTTTCTATGCCTTCCTCGTTTAGAATACTGGTTTTCGCCAAGTATCTGTAGAGTTTCTCAGTGATGTCGTACAAAGCTGGATTCTCTTGATTTATAGTAATTAACCCATCCTCGTGTTCCCCATTCCAAACGGCCATTTCATTTTGCTTTCAGTTCCTCTGTGGTTCCGGGCAGTTCGGCTTGCATTTGCCTTCACATCCCCTATTTGGCTGTACTGAACAGCCCAATCGGAAAACTCGTTGACTAACTTTAATGGCATTTCATTATGCTCAGTTAGCAAAAATGGCACCAACGAGGACCAATCGTGTTCAGCCGTGCTGCATACACCAATAGCCCAATCGGCTTAGTGCTCCAGCCTTAAAACCAAAGCATATGCACTCCCCCAGTACCATGTTATATTCAGACACTTCGCCATAGATTCAAGCAAAATACATGTGTATTGTCCCTAAAACCACATAACCATGCCAGCTCCGCTCCAGAGTATACTATACAGAGTATACTATACACATACACAACAATAAACTGACATATGCTATGGCATTCACTAACCCTGCATATAGGAACACTGTAATGCTTACAGTTAATTTTGTATGGATGAACAAAATATACAACAGCTTAATTTCACCATCCAGCTTTATTAATTCACTCTAAAGATGTAATGAAAGGATGTTTTTTTACTATGAATTTGCTTGTTCTGCAGATTTTTCACTTGAATACTTTGGTCTTCACCCAGTAATAAGTTTAGCCTCGACTCTCAGTATTGTAGCTGTGATCATACCCTTGCTCTTAACCCATGACCTCTAACTTCTAACCCCTCCACAGAAAAAAAATCAGTGGAGGAGTGTCATGGCAGTTTGGGTTCCTGGAAGCAACAGAAATGTTTTCCTTCATTACTGGGTTGTTATTGGTGTCCCGTTTTTCTAAAGAGAAATAGGAGTGGAGTTTTGACCCAGAGAATCACCCCCCAATCCATCTCCTTAGTACGAGTGATAAGGGAGTGGAGGGCCACCCAGAGAGGGGGGGGGGGTTGGCTGTTCCTAGGGTATTTGTGGTTTGAGGACATCGGGGAGGGATGGGGTCGAGCTTCCGGAGTGACTATGGTGAATGTGAAGAGATGGTCACCTCTCTGCTTGCGAAAGTCGCTACGGCTGCCAGAGAGCCTCAGGTCATGTTCTGAGTGTAGTGTAGGGTAGGGTAGGGTAAGGGTAGGGGGTCTGCTGCAAGAGGCAGTGATAGTGGGCAGTCAGCAGTCAGAAACTGGGGGCTGTTTATACAAGCACTGCTGCTGGGAATGTCCTAATGAGACCCCTTTCTGTATCACTTCATTCCGCATCTCCACTTTGACTCCCCACTCCTGGTTTCTTTCAGTCCGCCTTTCACCATTAATGTTTAAATTCAGGACCAAACATGGAAGATTAATCTGTCAGGAAAAGCTAATGAGGTAGGAGGTGAGTTTTGGCAGGTTTTTTCCCAGTTGATCTTCACTGTCAAATCCAGAGACTGACAAGGAACTGTTTTACCATTGCTTTACTGTGGCTTGAAAGAATTGCATCTTCAGAGAAGACTGATCAGGTAAGGTTTTGAGGTACCCATACAGATATAGATGGAGACTCTTAAAATTTACCCAGGTCTGACCAAAGATGTCACGTGTCCCTCTGATCCTGCACACTCACTTTATTTTTGTCTCAGTGTCAAAGGTCAGGGGGGGCAGGGAGGTGTTTGTGCTTGGATGAGCTTGACCCACATGAAAGCAGCAATTCAAAGTCCCAAACTTCTCGCTTTCCTTGGACAATATGCAGTGCCATGCAAAAATCTGAACACCCCTGGTAAAAATTTCTCTTGTTGTGAATAAGAAGATGGACGGATTTCCTAAGGGCATGTAGTTAGATGACATTTCCTGTAATTTTGAGCAAGATTACTTTATTTCCATAATTTTTAGCAAAAGTTAGGCAGACTTACGAAAATGTGTTAAGAAGTTTTCTTGTGCAACAGGTAAATTTAGAGAGAAAATATTACATTTGACTTTCACAAACAAAAATAAAAGAAAAATGCTTGATTATCAGTATGCAAAGTTATTAGTCAATCATAAACTGTGGATGTTCTCTCTTCACCATCAACAGGAATAATAAGAAACAATTTTTGTTATTCAGTGTATATGAGGAATTACAAGCTATCAGTCATTCTATACAGCCCATTTCACCAGTATAGCCAACTTTCTTCTATATGACCATGAGCCTGTTGCCCACTGAACCAATCAGGTTTTTGATTTGATCCTTTTCTAGCTGAGCCAGCTAGGACCACCTCCTAGATGCTGCTCTGAGAAGGGTACTTCTTGCTACCTTGATAAATCTCACACTTTGGTATGGTCCAGTAGTTCTCAATGGGGTTGAGGTTGGCGATGAAGGGGGACAGGTCATAATTCAATCACGTTTCAAGCCTTTCTAGGCCAATCTATGAAATGATGCGTAGGGAGGGCCATTGTCCTGCAGGAATATCATAACCTTTTAGAAAGCTGCTGATTTCTTCTTGTGCCAGTGTTTGAAGAAGGTATCTTCTAGAAATTGCCAGTAGACCTTGTGGATAATTTTTACACCATCTGCAAGTCAGAAAGGTATGACAAGTTCATAATTGATAATTGCCGCCCGTGTCATCGCTCCTCCACCACCTTGTTGGTGCTTGAAGAGGATCTCCATCCACTGGCCCATCCATCTGCTCCATCAAGAGTCACTTTCATCTCATCTGCCCCCAAAACCTTTGTACCATCAGTCTTGAGATGTGTCCGTGCCCATTCTTAATGTTATACCTTACATTCCTTACCGAGTGGAGGCCATGTTTCAGCATTTATGACCTTAGGAATGTCACACAGCACACTGCACGTAGAACGTCTGGAGATTCTGTTCAGGTTGCACTTTTGAAAAATGATGGTATTTGATGCTCAAGAGTTTCTGGAAGTTTCCCTTTTAATTTGTCACAGAACTTTGGCAGTTTATGTGTGTCATCTTCTCTCTGTGATGGCAACAAAACACTTGATTGTACAGTGATCACGTTTCAAAAGTCTGGCAGTTTCGATCGTTTTGCATCCCTCGGACTGGCACTTTACTATGTTGTTTTTTTCTTGCTCTCTGTAAGGTCCTTTCTGGCCCATTTTAATAGTAATAATAGTTTGCTTAATTCTGCACAGGAAAGAATCTATATTTTCTTTTTTTTATCCAAGCCAAAAGCACTCAGACCAAACACTGAACATTTTGCTGTTTTTAAACAGTTGATTCTTAATTAGAGATTCATCTGGACTGAAAGCATTGGTCAGATGAGGAGATATAAGTAAAAAATACACTTGCCCAATAGTTCTGCACACAGTGTATTTCTGAGAGATTCATGGGCCATCTTGCATGCACTGCTCTTTTGAAATCTATCCATAGATGTTCAATCAAGTCGGGAGACTGAGGGCCAAAATTTTCAGCTTGTGCTTCCTAAGGTAGGGTAGTCCATTGAGGCTTTTGAGGTGTGTTTAGGATCACTATCTTGCTGTAGAAGCCATATTTTCATCTTCATCTATATTACAGATGGTGTGATGTTTGTACCAGAATTTGCTGGTACTTAGTTGAATTTTTCCCTCCCCCCCATACCTCTGTGCATTGCAGCAAAATAGTTCTGCTTCATCAATCCACAGGACTTGTTTTTATTCATCAAGCTTGTTTGGATGTTCATTTGCAAACTCATTTGCAAGCTTTTCTTCTGATGGCTCTTCCATGAAGGTCATATTTGTGCAGGTATCACTGCACATTAGAACAGTGCCCCACCACTCCTGAGTCTGCTAAATATTCCTGAAACATTTGCAGTCAAACAGGAGTTTTTGACCTTCTAGAAATCCTACAAGCAGCTCTCTTTGAAAATCTTCTTGGTCTTCCAGAAGGGCTATATGAAAACACTTTAATATCTTCCTATAGCCATTTCTGCTATGTTGGTATTAGTTATTTTACTTGGCAGCTGTACAGAGGAGCTCATGGCTGCCGATTGTTGGGACAAGGTTTGAGTAGTTAGAATATTTTTTATTAAGCTTTGAAATTTGCATCACATGCCCATTCCTAACGATGACTGTGAACAAGCCATAACTCTAACTAGCTAATTAAGGTCTGCGACCTTAATTGTGATTAGCACTGTCACTTCACTCCTCTAGGACCAGGACTTGAGTTTCTGAATTGGCTCCATGTGTTCGCACGTTCTTCCTGTGTCCTTGCGGGGTTTCCTCCAGGTACTCCGCTTTCCCCCCATATTCCATAGGTGTGCGTATGTAAATAAATGGTGTGCGTGACTGTGCCCTGTGATGGGTTTGCTCCCCATCCTGGGTTGTTCCCTGCTTTGCACCCCTAGCCTCTGGGACAGGCTTCGGACCCCTGCCACCCTGAATAGTACAGTACAAGCGGTTACAGAAAACGGTTGGATGGAACGTTTTTAAGTTAAATGCTCAGATCTCTTAGGGTTCTGAAACATTTGCATTGCACCCCTTTCCCTTTTGTTCACTCTAAAATTGTACAAAACAAAAATAATATACTAATCATGCTTAAAATGTTGAAAAGAATGTTTCATCTGTATGCCTTTTGGAGATCTGCTCATCCTCTGCTCACCTGTATTCACAGTAACAGAAATTTTGAGCAGGGATGCCCAGACTTTTGCATGCCACCATAAACAATAAAATCACTTCCTCTTATATACTCTAAATATACTCTCCTCCATGTCTTCCATCTGTGTGTTGGTAACTTGTTTGTTGCTTTACGCTGTTATTGTCTTGATGCCTGTTGCCCTGCTGTACCTTATTGCGTGGCTGTCATTTATGTCATGACATGTACTCACGCAACAGACCTGTCGCCACAGTTTGTGTGATAGTGTGGGATTTTAATGATAGGGAGAGTTTTGAAATGTGTAGGTGTGGAGGAAGTATACATGCCTCCATATGGTGTTTAGGCAGTGTGTTGGAAAGTCTGTGTGTGGAACATATATGCGTAGGATATGTTTTATATTGCATGTGTAAAGAGTTTGTCTTTTGCAGTGTATATGTGTGCGAAAGTGTGCCGAGTCTCTGCATGCATGTGTTTAGAGAGTGTAGGGTGTCGGGGGCGGGGCTGTTAGTCACTGGGGACTGGAAGCTGGGAGAGCGGATGAGTTCAGATTAGGAGAGCAAAATCAGGAGTATACAAGAGCTCTAACCTTCAGGAAAGCAGATCACGGTGAGTCCCTACCTCTTTCTTACAATCTGTTGCACAAATTGTTGAAGTAACACTGAAAGTAAGGCTGCTGTTACAAAATAACCGCTTTCCTCTCGGCTAGACGGCTGGGCACTATGAGGGCCTTTGGGTTTCTAACCCTGAACTTGTGCCCAAGCTGTATTTGACAAGCAGATCTCTCCACATACTGTACCATTGCCCATGGTAGAAGGTGCATTCTCTATAGATGAGAATCTGCCCCATTGGTAAAGGTAACAGTTTCTGGCAAGAGCAGTATGACTTTCAAGTGTGAAGATGTGACAGTAAAGGATGGGAGTTACATTGGTGGGTGGGCGTCAGAGGTGGGTGTCAGAGGAGCACAGTGAGTGTTGGTGGAATCGCTAAAATCAGGGCAGTTTAAACCAGGCTTCACAGTTTGTTTTCTAATCTGGTGGACAAAGATTCAGTGGCAGACAGCTTGTGGCTGCAGGTCTCACACAAAGGTAACTGATATATTTTGCATGTTTGGATGTTTCACTAACATTGTGGACTGTCTATTTGGAAATTTTGCCACTGTAACCCAGCTTGAATGGTTGAAGTTCAATATACAAGGACACGTGAAGGCCAATGTAACTAAACACTGGCCTCAGAAAGTATCTCTCTATTCCTAAATAATAATATAATAATTTACAATAAAGACCATATTATAAAATAATGGTGTTAGCTAAAAAGTATGTGTAAACAAATAGTCCATTTTTTATTCATTTTGTAGGAATAAGAATTAAAACAAGCAGCACTGAACAGCAATTAAATCATTCATCAGAAGCGACAGGAAACTTTTCAACTGAAGCTAAGTTTCAGACACCGTGTCTTTAGAAAGCAGGAAATGTTTTTCATGAAGATAATGATTAACATTTTAACCGTATGTGAGACAGATACTTAACACAACAATTGACAATGCTGTACATTCAGCTTCAGCAGTTCCAAGTGAAGCTTTCCAGGTGAGGCCAAGCTCACACAGCCCAGCACGATGTTACACATATAACGTCATAAATCAAGGTCAGTGTGTGAGGTTACACAAAAAGACCCAAAAAGCAGGTTCACTCGGATTTAAAAATTCTCTCCAGCTGAACGAAAGCCGAATGTATTTTCTATGTGTAGCATGCTGTGATTCTATCAAGACACACATCGGTTTGCAGCTTGTGCAACACTGTAGAAGTTTCAAGAAGCTCATCATTTATCTGAGGTTGGTTTGCTGCTGTGATTTAATTCTACCACACTCAACTATGGACTTTAACCCCCCCCCCCCCCCTCTTTTTTTCGCAAGGCCACTGTAATCTGAGGGTCTGTTTCCTGTTTGCATCTGTAAACACTCCCCTATCTAAGCCAGGCTACTGGCAAACAGAACATAAAATATTCAGGCCTGTGCAACAGATAGAGGTGAAGAGGAGCGACTGAGAATGCAGCAGGAGATTTATGCAGTTGATGCCAAGTCTACGTTAAGGATGTGATGGGGGCATGTTCCCACATCAGAAACAGTGGGTCTCTGCTTCTCATTCCCCGTCCATACAGCTATCTGATACTGGCATAGCGTCAGGCCATGATGTGTGATGCTCGTGTTTAATTGGTCTCACCAGTTTCCTACCTTTAACCCCGCCCATTTTGGTCTTCGTCCCTGGCTTGGCAAGGTAGAGGGACAGATTTATAAGCAGCTGACACCAGTGTGAGAATGTGGCCAACAGTGACACATTGCTCAAGATGAAGAATAACATACCTCCTTTCTTCCGGGGTTAGAGTAAACAAAGAAGTTACAACTATGCTATTTTTAAACAAAAAATAAAATCAACATAGTGAAACATTGGTATTAGGCATGAATTGGTTTGTTGACCCACACTGGAGTTTTCTCGAGAGAGTCAAAGCTGTTTAAATAAGGCATTTGTCCATTTAAGTGACCTTGTCCATCAGTACAACAACAAATACATGAAAGAAGCAGGAGAAAATGTCAATTGAAATCCAATAACAGCATGGGAATATTGCATTATTTATTGAGGAGTGAACAGTTGCATCTACTTATCTAATCATTCAAATGTGCAAATGGAAGCCACTAGTTAGAATTAATTCACCTGTATGAGGTTTTAGCATGTTGCTAAATATTTGATATATATTCATCTTTATGTGCATGTATGTGCATTTATTGACCATGATGTATATATGTATGTATGTAGAGGTTACTGATATATTTTTGTGTATTTGTGGACAAAAATGAAACGATAAAATCTGAAAAAGATAAATATCTTCAATATAGTAATTATTATTATAGAGGATTAGATAATATGTGACTGGTGAGGATGTGGCTGGGTATATATCTAGTCTCTGAGTTGTGTCATTGCTTGCTGTTGGTGTCAAGGTGATGACATCCTCTTGTGTGTCACTGCTGTTGCTGGTTGACAAAGCTGACAGTAAGGCCTCTCTCACGCAGTGGTATATTCTGGCTGGATCCTAAAGCTAGTGCTCCTCTTTAGCGGTTGCCTGCTTCCATGTTAATTACAAACTTTTTCTGCAATTTGGTTGGACTCTTGCATCACATGACCTAAAATAACGCGTTGGCCATCCAGTGGCTGTTCCTTGGTTGGCAGGATGATTGCAGGGCATGATAAGAGAATGCAAATGTTGGTTTTGAAGGGCCTCTGCAGAGAACTGTATTGCAAGTAATTCTACAGAGCAAAATATGAAACTCTACACTGTTCTGTAATGACTGAGATGCTTAGGAAGGAAGACAGAGACTCAGTGTCCCAGATCCTAAATCTGCCTAAAAGTCAACCATTAACCATGAGACAAACAGAGCGACGGCAAACAAGATGCAAAGTAAACAATCTCTGGGTGTTTTGGGGATGATCCGCCTGTCACGTGCAGCCCCCTGAGGAATCAGCAGAGTCAGAATGTAGCGAAACAGATGGGGGCCATGGAAGCAGTAAGGACCAAGAGAAGAGCACCGAACAGATCTGAACATGAAAGGAACACTGCGATATTGCAGCATCCTGGCGACTGTTGGGGGAATCACCCAAAGAGAAGAAAAAGGCCCATTTCTCATGGCAGAACCTCCAGCTCAGGTGGTGCTGAGATCCCAGCTGCACTGCGCCAAGGACTCACAGGACCTGCCCTTATGTCTTGGATGATGATTTCCTCCTTTGAACCCTGGGCCAGAGCAGCTGTTTGGAAGGGATCCTCTCACTCGTTCTCACAGTCCATGCCTTGCTTGTCATGCGCAGTACAAAGAATTGGCAACTAAAAAGGTTTATGTGTGTCAGTATTCACGAGAGCAGTGCACATAAATACTGTGCTAGGCAGTGGGATCTGTGAAATTGTTCATTTATTCTTGTTGGTATAAGGGATACGGCCTATCACTTGAGTTATTCAAGCACCTCGAAGGACCATTGCACCAGCACCAACTAGTGGTGCATCAGACACTTACCTTGTTGCTCACACACAGTACAGTCAGTACAACCCAGAAGGCTGTAATAAAGCGGAACTGTCTGCTGTTTTATTTATCTAAGAATTAGAAACAAATTTCTATACCCGAAATTGGGAATGCACCAAAAAAGGGAATGACCTCAGGTTTGGGTGATCGCCACAAAAATACAAAGTAACAACGAGAATGACAAAACATTTCTCCCTTTACAGGCATGATACGTTTGTAATCGTTGAGGCTCAAACGGTGACCTAAATGAGGGAGTGGCAGGAGGCGGAGCTGACCATGCCCAGCAGTGGCTTCCTGTCTGTGACAGATGGCTTCGGCATTGTGGAACCTCTGCAGTATTATGGTGAGATTCATACACATTTTAATATTATACATTGATCTCAGAATTCCGGGTGCCCTAATGCTGTGGTCCCCAAACTTTCTCTGCAGAAACATTATTTG
>JABFEB020000038.1:3295276-3313460 GCA_019775895.2 Stomatorhinus ivindoensis | reverse complement strand
GAACCCAGGTCCCAGAGGTGTGAGGCAACAGTGCTAACCACTGCACCACCATGCCGCCCCTAAATATATCAATATTCATAGATATTAATAGATAATAAAAATATAGACGTACACATTTGCTTTACATGCATGAGTGTGCTTTTTAGATAAAGTGTAGCAGAATCTAATTGTCGTTTGAACGCGGTTGTTCAGAGTCAACAGGCTGTTTTAGAAGATACAAGGCAAGAATATGAAATGTTATGGTTGAAATGATGTTTATATACGGACTCTTTGTGGCTCACGACAGCATGAATATCGCTCTCAAGCAGATAACCTTGGTCGGGTGAAGGAGACGACGGAAACACTGCAACAGTACAGTGACACTGCACGTGCATGCTCGCGAGCGTGTTTCTGCACGCCAGTACTCCTCTCACCCCCAACTTTTTTTTTTCAGGTACGAAGAGTGGGCGGCTAAATGACGTCAGCCTGCTTGCAGCGCTCGCAGCTATTGGTCCTTAAACATTTGGGAAAACTGAAAGTTGACGAAGGGGTGGATGTGAGCTTCTGCGGTTAGTGGTGCATTTTGCTGCCCGTCTATTACTGTTATAGTGAACACTGGGTCGAGTAAACCAGATTGTGGTGGAAAGGTTGAGCGTTTTACAGTAATAAGGCGTGGGGTGAGCAGACGCCATCGTACTTTATATTTCAGCCGGTTTCTCGACGCACTCCGCCAGATGGAGTCCCACACTGAGACACCATTCCACCGAGAGGAGATCAACAGCACAGTATGGGAAGTACCCGAGAAGTACTTATGCCTGAAGCAAATCGGGACGGGGGCGTATGGTTCTGTTTGGTAAGTCGCCAACGAGTAAGTTTGCTTTAGTGTTTCTTTTCTAGAATGGGTCATATCTTATTGCCTAACGATTATTTTGTCAGTAGTGTCTTTTGTTTGTTTTGAAATTAGAACCGCATTAGTGCGGATTTCTCAATCGGTCGCCGCACACTGTAGCACCTTCTAGGTGACATATTGTGTGTTTCGTGATTTCTGTAGTCCGAGAATAAAACTAATTTTATTTAAAAAGTTTTCTAATTGGTTGAAATCTTTATTATTTTACGGGTTTCTGGGTGCATACGATGCAATCGTGTCATGGTGTCGGTGCTCGTTTCGCAATATGCAAGTCCCCCGCCGCTGTCGACGCTTGTGGGTTAACATCTCGTCTTCCAGACTAGCTCCCCTTCATTTTCGGAACCGCTGATATATTTATAAAATCATTGGAACTACTGCAGTAGTTTCCTACATAAATGCTTTAGCCTCAGACTTCTCGTAATATATATTTCTCGTTCCTAACTACTGCATATAGTGTATAATATAACCTACTATATTTTATAGAGATCTATGGTAAAATTGGGGAAAAAATGCATTAAAAATGAAATGGATATAGAACAAACAAAAAGCAAAATTGTTGAAACTTAAACTGTCGAAGTCATTATAGGAACGTTCTGGAAAACGTCCTGGTAAAAATAACACAATTTTCACTCAGAATCTGCACCATTCTGCTGCGGTCAGGTATATGCATTAGGGCCCAGGGAGCAAAGGAAAACATAAACTGGTGTATTATGCAGCCATCCGTCTTCCTGGTGCAAATCGCAGAGGGGCCTGCAGCCGATACCAGGCTTTGCCAAGGCACAAGGCTGTCTGAATAGGGACTCCTGTGTGCCATTGCAAACTCTATATAAAACAAGGGGGGGATTTGCAATTACTGTACGTAAGATAATTACTGTATCTCTAAACATGCTCTGTGTTTCTCAGAATATGAAAAATTTTGCTAAATGGTACTGAGATTGAGGACAGAAGAGTTTGAATTAAATTTAACAGTCACACAACCTGCTGACTTCCTGGAGCCATAATGTGGAATTTTTTTTTTCTCTTTCAGTTGAGTGGTATTTGAGCTGTAGCTGGGGATTTTTCAGGCAGCATCGATGCATGCATGTTTGTTTGGGTTGGGGGTGAGAGTTGTGAGAGGATGTGTTTCACCTAGGGTTGTGCAATTTGATGATATTAGATCGTGAACAATTAAAATGTCTTTATGATCTGCCTTTACTGTGAGATTGTTAGTATCATGATTCAGTGCACATTCTGTCAGTGGCAGTTGTATGGCTCATACATGCATCTGAGGTTGTTTTGTCAGCCAAATCTGTTTCGACACACCAATAAACTGGTAACAGCAAGCATTAACTAGTGGTGTGGATTTCTTCCTTTCGCATCCTCGTCCCAACATGTAATCTGCAGCAAGCAACACATGCCCTATGTGGCAACGTATGGCATGGACGACACTGAGGAGTTTATCCCTAAAATGAATTCGACATCCGTGATACGGAACTTGTTTGGAATTTCGAAAACCGACACATCGCTAGCAAGTTAGTTGCAAAGAGGTTTGCACGTTGGATGGCAACATGATTAACCTTCTTCACCACCTCAAAAGAAAACACCTGAAAGATTGTACTGTAGATTGTGATCCTGCCTGAAAAAAAAATATTTTTTCCATATCGCCCACCCCATGTTTCAACTTACAAAGAAAGTCCACAGAAAAGATGGTAATAAAACTCATAAAAGATAAAAACACCTTCATCAATCAAACATTTTCATCAATCGTTAAACAATATCACTAAATATAATTACTATGTACGGTGATGGAGTTTTCCTAATATTCTTTCTATAACATATGTGAAGTATGGGAATAATTTCATGAAGTAATTTCTTCTGTCCTAATCACTCATTGTGATTACTTTAAAACGTCTGCCACTTATTACTTAAGGGATAACCCATGACTAGATGTGTGGTTATTACGGCTGTCGCAATCATGAAATTTTATCATGGAAATAGTGATAGAAATATGACATTTCTGTTTCATCCAGCTGTTTTTATATAAGATGGATGGAGACATTTCTGACAATTATGTAAAATTGCAGTCAGCTCAAAGAATCGCAATCAGGCGATTATGTGATAGTTGTGGCAGGCCTAGCGGTTATATATAAAAAAATAATGAATGACAACTTGGTATAATGCAGCCCAATGGAAGTGCAGGCCTGCTAACCAAGTTGGAGTCGGTTATTTTTATATAACAGCACACTTCAAAGTGTTTTATTCTGCTTATCCCATAGTTGACAGACAAAAATAATAGGACTAGTCATAGTTAATTTTTTAAAAGAAGATTATTTCAATTAGCGTTTAATAATGATCCAATGTACTTTTTTAATTCCTAAAGATGTAGTCCGTATAAGGACAGTACGTCTGGGCAGATTATGTACTGGAAGCAAGAAAGTAAAATTACCATAGAAACCATTAATAGACAGGAGCTTGTATTTTGAAGACCAAGGAAAATTTATATTGATTAGAATGACAGCTTATTTATGAGTAAAAAGTTAAACAGGTCTTTATATTAACATGTTTAATATATCATTAAAACACTTTAATATAGAACTGCTATTGGAACTACCTGTGCAGTTACTCGAAAAAAGTCAACATGCACATGACATCACTGGACCAAAAAGCCAATAGCATTTGCCAAAGCTGTGGTATGATAAAGTATAATGATTTAAGACAGGGGTGGCCAATCTTATCCACAAAGGGCTGGTGTGTATGTGGGTTTTTGGGATAACCTTTAGGTCAGCTGTTAAAACCCAGGTGTGAAGACTGTTCAGCCAATCAGTTCTCCAATCAATAATCTAACTAGGGAGTTGCAGCAAAAACCCGCATACACTGCGGCCATTTGTGGATAAGATTGGCCACCCCTGATTTAAGAGAGAGTTGAATAATAGATAACAGCAAAAATATGTTCATTTAGCTGCAGTAAAGCCTTTGTTTTGTCTTATTTACCTTTTAAGCTCTAATGCTGCGTTCCATTTGTCTTGGAGGTCAGATCTTGGAACTGGGAATGACGTCACACACAAGTTAAACGTGTTCCAGTACAAGAATTCGGAAAGCTATTTAACAATATTAGGGACCATGTCGGATTAAAGGTACCTCAGTTTAAATGTGCTTAATCTTCATTCACTTACATTTAGCCCAGACTACTTTAAATCTGACAACTAATCCAATTAAGCATGGAATTCAGTTCTAGCCTGGTTACGTGCTAGCCTTTGTTAGCAATATCAGTTGATAACAACACATTACACTGTTTTCTGCATAAAACTCTGTAGTAAACCATCCACTGATAAGTTGGACAGTATTGTGTGTACAACCGATTTAATGAGCCACAAATAAGAGTAAGTGCTAATAAACAGTATATAACTACAACATGTTGATAAAGGGCGCAGCCATCTTGGATTCTGAGGTCGGGGTTGTGTTGATTCCTCTGAGTTCACAAATTCCGCTTTGTGGGGACATTCCAGTTGAAATTTCCAACAAGGAACTTGGAAATTCCGAGTTCAAATGGAACGCAGCATAAGAATCTCACCTTGAGCACAGCGCCATAACCCAACCCTGCCTGAACCTTCCCCAGCTCGGCAATCAATGAGAGGACCAAAGAGCAAGTGGCCATCAAGAAGCTGCACCGGCCCTTCCAGTCAGAGATCTTCGCCAAACGGGCGTATCGGGAGCTGCGGCTACTCAAGCATATGAAGCACGAAAATGTGAGTGTGGATCCCCAAACCGTTCAGGGGCTCGAGCCAGATGGTCTCTACAGAAACATATGGCATATTATCTGCTGCTGTCTCTTATGCTGAGCCCATCAAGTAAGCACACATAAACACACAGGCCTTTACCCCCCTACTCCCAGGTAATTGGACTGCTGGATGTCTTTACTGCTGCTTCTAGGCTGGAGGACTGCCAGGACTTGTGAGTACACCAGCATGCACCCTTGCACCTCCATAGACAATTGCTTCTGTTTATTCATTATTTTTGCCAGCACTGCTGCCCTGAATAACAACTTCATCGGTTAGCAGAAACAGCCAGTTATTAAGGAAGCCACCCATTGTCATATTAGAGTCAAAAACAGCTGGTAATTTGGTGCTGCAAAACGAACCTCTTTTTTTTTTTCTTTTCAGCTACTTGGTCATGCCTTATATGTACACAGACCTGTCCAAAGTGAGAGGCCTTCTGTCTGAGGACCGGCTGCAGTTCTTGGTCTACCAGATTCTCTGTGGACTCAAGGTCAGCCCTCAGCTGCCTACAGAGGCAGCATCTGTACAGTTATCAGGAGGCCATCATTACCATGTCAGTGTTGCTGTAGAATATGGACAATCTCAGACACATTGGGGCAGCTGGCCTTCCTATATATACTATGTTTAAAACCTGATTTAAAACTTGTGTAACCTTTGCTCATCAATTTTGGGCTACACATAATGGGAAACATGAGAAAATAAAACAGTAGTTGGGTCACTGATAGGACTGTGTATGTGGCTTGCCCTCACCATTAATGGTACATGTATTAATGTACACTCCGTGGCAAAGAAAATGGGCCAAAATTGCAAATTTAAGAAGCTTTTAATGGCCTTAACTGATAATTGGTCAGAAAAGTAGCAATAACTAAAAATTGCACTCTCAAAACCTGTGCTGCCATTTGCTCGTCACTGATCACTGCTGCAGTGAACTCCTGGGGGGAAAAGCTGAAAATGGGGACATTCATTTACACAGGTTTCTTGTACACAATGATAAAATCATGAAAAGATTTAAATGTGTGATGTAAATTTCAGACTAACACATCTGGGTTTTCGAGATTTTCCAAAATACACTATATTGCCAAAAGTATCGGGACACCCGTCCAAATCATTGAATTCAGGTGTTCCAATCACTTCCATAGTGCTAGGTGTATAAGATCAAGCACCTAGGCATGCAGACTGCTTCTACAAACGTTTGTGAGAGAATGGGTCACTCAGGAGCTCAGTGAATTCAAGCGTGGTAGCAATAAGTCCATTCGTGAAATTACCGTGTTACTAAATATTCCACAGTCAACTGTTAGTGATATTGTAACAAATTGGAAGCAATTGGGACCAACATCAACTTAGCCACAAAGTACTAGGCCGCGTAAAATCACAGAGCGAGGACAACGCATGCTGAAGTGGGGACAACTGTCTACAGAGTCAATAGCTACAGAGCTCCAAACTTCATGTGGCCTTTAGAGATAGGAACAGTGCATAGAGAACTTCATGGAATGGGTTTCCATGGCCGAGCAGCTGCGTCCAAGCCTTACATCACCAAGTACAATACAGAGTGTCGGATGCAGTGCTGTAAAGCACGCTGCCACTGGACTCTAGAACCGTGGAGATGTGTTCTTTAGAGTGAGGAATCATCCTTCTCTGACTGGCAATCCAATGGATGAGTCTGGGTTTGGTGGTTGCCAGGAGAATGGTGTTTGCCTGACTGCATTGTGCCAAGTGTAAAGGTGGAGGGGGTATTATGGTGTGGGGTTGTTTTTCAGGGGTTGGACTTGGCCTCTTAGTTCCAGTGAAAGGAAATCTTAATTCTTCAGCTTTTGAAGCTGTTTTGGACAATTTCATGCTTTGTGGGAACAGTTTGAGGATGACCCCTTCCTGTTCCAACATGACTGCGAATCAGTACACAAAGCAAGGTCCATAAGGACATGGATGAGTGAGTCTGCTGTGGAGGAACTTGACTGGTCTGCACAGAGCCCTGACCTCAACCCAACAGAACACCTTTGGGATGAATTAGAGCAGAGGAGACTGTTAGCCAGGCCTTCTCGTCAAACATCAGTGCATGAACTCACAAATACTCTTCTGGAAGAACAAGAAAAAAAAAATCCCATAAACACACTCCTAAACCTTGTGGACAACCTTCACAGAAGAGTTGAAGCTGTTATAGCTGCAAAAGGTGGGCCAACTCCATATTAAAGCCTATGTATTAAGAATGGGATGTCATTAAAGTTCGTGTGTGTAAAGGCAGGTGTCTCAATACTTTTGGCAACAGTGTTCTCCTTGCTGCTATAGTCTATAGTCTTCTTGCTACTTGCCGTTGAGACCATTAAAAGCTAAATGTTTTACAATTTCGGGTTTGGCCCATTTTTATTTGCCCAGGAATATATTCACCACCTGACTTTGGACAGTCCAATGACATACAAATATGGCAACTACGTTGGGTGAAGGACAAACTCATGTGTAAGTAATGTGTTTTCCCTCATTTCTTTCCATGAACAGTATATCCACAGTGCAGGTATCATTCACAGGGTAAGTACATATCTT
The DNA here is from genome assembly GCA_019775895.2 of Stomatorhinus ivindoensis. NCBI lineage: Eukaryota > Metazoa > Chordata > Actinopteri > Osteoglossiformes > Mormyridae > Stomatorhinus > Stomatorhinus ivindoensis. The sequence goes on along the minus strand of JABFEB020000038.1, from coordinate 3,306,284 downwards.
TCTTTGTCATTTATTTTTACTGCAACAATCGAAACTTCTGCAAGCAATAAATACAGTTGTCTGCAAAAGTTTTGGCGCCCCTGGCTAATTGACATATTTAGTCAATTGTATAAGTGAAAAGTAGTAAACATATACTGCAGGAAACGGTGTTAAAAACAGGTGGAAACATGGATGCTTTTTATTCCATGAACAGCAAAATATACAATTAAAGATGCATTGAAGAAATACAATATCATTGTGACATGGGCAAACGTTTGGACACCCTGGCCAATGACAGATGATTTTTTTGCTACGTTACGTCATTAAGCCTTAGTAGCCATTAGGAATTGTCACCTCTTGACATGCAGAGCTTAATAAATTCCCTGCCACTCTAAATATCGGGCCGCCTCTCAATAACCACGAGTGCCTCAAAGCAACCGAGTGAGGATCTGAAAATGAAGCCAAACGATGCCCACGAAGCAGGGGAGGGCTAAAATAAGATTGCAAAACGCTCCCTGCTTGCTGTCTGTAATGTAATCGAGAAATGGCAGCGAAGGGGAACTTTGGAAGCCAAAACCTTCTGGAAGAACAAGACAATTTTCAGAGAGATCTACATGTATGCTGGCCAGAGAGGCAGAGGAAGAACATCATATGGTCGCAGGACCTGCAGGAAGGTTTGGCTTGCACAAAAGTGGTGGTCTAATGTCCCACGCTACAGTGGAGCTTGCACAAACATGATATACAGGGAAGAGTCATTGGGAGGAAGATTCAGCATTTGAGGTATGCAAAACAGCATCTAGACCAGGGGTGTCAAACTCCAGTCCTGGGGGGACGGAGCCTTACACATTTTTGGGTTTCCCCTAATTTAACACGCCTGATTCAACTCCTGGCATCCCCTTGTGCTAATTGCCACACAGCTCTTGAGCCGAATCATTTGTGATGGAACTGGGAAAGAACTAAGCTACACAGGGCTCCGGCCCCCCAGGACTGGAGTTTGACACCCCTGATCTAGACAAACCAGAGGCTTTTTGGAAATGTGCTGTGGACTGAAGTGGAGATTGAACTATTTGGCCACAATCACGAAGGTAAAATGAGGAATAGAAGGAGCGATATTTGATAGAGACGGCACAATGTCATTTTTCTCATCCGAAGTAAAAATTTTGAGTATCTACTGATACCAGTCTGATATTTTCCCCTTCACTAAATACTAAGCATTAAATAAGATATATAAATAGATCAGCATGTCCTACCCCATCTTGTACTCCTTGAGATGCACAGACACGTGCAGGTGGGGGTTTTCTTGGGGGTCACAGTGTTAGGTCAGGCAGCATGCAACACCCCTGGACTTGGGGGTTATGGACCTTACTCGAGGGCCAATGGAGATGTGACTGTTCTGCCGATGCTTTGCTCAAACTGCCGAACTTCTGATCACAGGCACTCACTAAGCCACACCACCAAAAAGGCTTAAAATGCAGGGGAAAAGCACCATTTATGCATGTGCTTCATCGGATTGGAACCTCTGAGCTCTGAATTGTTAGTGCAGTGCTACAGGAGAGCTAATAACCAAAAAAGAGAGAGTGTTGTTTTTCTAACAGCATCCGGTTTGTGTTGTTAAGTCATAGGCAGTCAAAGAAAATGTTTAAGGCTCTGTCTAGGTAGTAAGTGTATATTTGCTCAGGAAAAAATAACAGTAACACAATCGAAGAATTTATACTGTTCTCTAAAAGCTTATTGATATTTTACTGGACGGCTAGACAAACACCGCTTCAGTTCCCAAACCTCTCATTAAGGGGACCTCAGCCATTCCACTTGTGTGTTAAATTTCACAAAGGGGTCAGTTAATTATTTTAATTAATTAACCCTGTAAAGTGTGGCAGTAATCCAAAATACATGGGTATATTGGACGGTTGCTATAAATACTGGAGTGATTTTAGGAGAGTTTTTAAAATCACACTTTGACAGACAGCATATTACATTTTACATATTAACATGAAGGTGATTTAAACATTTTTTTTTTTTACTGCTTAAGACTTTTGCATAGAATTATTTACGTTGTGTTTGTCGCGTGAGCTGAGAAGATGGTCATTTCCAGTATGGGTGATGTACCTTTCAGTGGTATCAACAGCTGTCATCTTGTTCATTTGCACTCTGACTTGCAGGACCTTAAGCCAAGCAACTTGGCTGTGAATCAGGATTGTGAGCTGAAAGTAAGTACACGTACTATTCTGTGGGATTTTTCCTATTTCAGTAGCACTGGTGTGGTAAATGATGGGGAGTTTCTGACGGAGTTCTCCGCTTCACCTCATGTAGATCCTGGATTTTGGCCTGGCACGACATACGGAGCCTGAAATGACGGGCTATGTGGTGACTCGCTGGTACCGGGCACCTGAGGTCATTCTAAACTGGATGCACTACACCCAGACTGGTAAGACAGTCGCAACCTTTGACCTTTTACTCCCTGACATCAAGAGTGTCCTGCCTAGAACTTCACCAAGACCTTCACTGCAAAGAACTGCTTTCCAAACACCAAACATAGCAGCAAAATGGAAGAGGAGGAGCTCTGTTTTTTCAAAATATCTTAAAATGTCTTTTGATATAAATGAGTCTGGAAAGCAGCGTTCAGTACAAAATAAATGCAACTGCTTAGGGAAAACAGGAAGCACACTTTTAGGGATCTCCCAGACTACAGGGTTACGTTACTTTTAAATTGCCACATTTTAAATGTGCTGTAGCTGTTAAGCAATATATCGATCAAATTTACAAGAATCATTTAAGGAAGCTCAGTTGTATCTAATGTCTTAATTTATATCCGAGAAACTATTCGTGTGTTGTGTTTATAGGGGTGTCCCAAGGCGATTCAATCCAATTAGGATTATTGATGCATCTTTATTTTCTGTATTTAGAAAATTTATTTATGATTTGATGCATCTCTATTTTCTATAATGATTAAATTTTTTTTAGCAATTATGTAAGAGATTATATCAATTATTCTGATAACCTAGATTTTAAAATTTCACAAATATTACCATGAGAACTTAATTACACACTATTAATGGAATAAAAAGCAAGTATAATCTCAGAATGTTAATTTATATTGTTATTAAACAGAGAGTACATGCCAGTGTAAAACTGTCAAAAGGCCAACTACTGAACTGTACAGAAAAAAAATCACACATTAAAGGAAGTGCTGCCTGATTTGGGGGGGCGGGGGGCTGTTAGCGGCAGTGAAGCTTGCCAAGCTTGCCAGCTCAGATTAGCAGAATGGCGTTGCATTTTTTTTTTTCTGTGGAACGAGTAGATGCATCTGTGGGTTAGGTTTAATAATGAATCGTAAACATGTTACCAGCAGGTGCTTTTAAGTGCTAAAGGGGCAGACAAAATCCTTTGTATGGAAAATGACTGATCGTCCAGTGTAGCCATCTAAATTATTTTAGAAGTTATCTTCAGCTCTGGTGCTGCTAACTATTGGTGCTCCTCCACTGGCATATGGGAACCGATCTGTACCCGAGCCATACTGCGAAGACAGATGAGTTCAAGGGTGCTAATTTCTACTAGCTTGTCCGTGCGAATCGCTGTTATGCAAGAATCGAACGCTAATGGAATTAGCATTCACTTGTGTTAATTTGCATCACCATTCCACTCGGCTGTTTTCAAGTAGGAGTTTGGAAATTTTCCAAGTTTTTGGGAATGCATTGCAATGTGCGATACTACTAATAATGAATGATATGTAGAATATACACTTGTTCCTTCAGATAATCCATACGTGGAACACCGGTATCTCCATGCATTTCATCCAATCAGATAGTGGTGATGCAACCGGCTTGGTTTGATCAGGCTTTCGGCCCTGCTAGTAAGCAGGGCCATGTCAGTGCGGTTATGCCTCAGGTAGTGCTTGCATACTTTGCAATGGAAAGGCCCCGATTCGCAGAATGAGCTGGGTATGGCTCAGTTCTTGGTGGCAGTGGAATAGGGCCACATAAATATTGATAAAGTTTAAAGATCTGCCAGGAATATCAGCCAAGATCGACACATCGGGCCAATGTGAATATCTTGATTTTCAACAAATATCGGCTGATAGTAATATATTAAGCAATATGTTGTGCATCTCTAAGGCTAACGTTGCTTTTTACTTAGCTAGCTAGTTAGCTACCTACCTTAAAGTCTTAGCCATTATTATGGAAGCCTCCAAAAACAACAGCCTTCTGCGCTACAAAATGGGCATTTCCCAACAAATTATCTTAAGCATTAGAGCAGGCCTGCCCAATCCTGCTCCTGGAGAGCTACAGTACCACCCTGCAGAGCTTAGGTACAGCCTTAATTTAACACGCCTGATACAGATAATCAGGCCCTTCAGTTATATTTCAGTATGAGAACCAGGTTAACTTCAACATAGCTGACTCTAATACTGAGATACTGAAGGGCCTGATTATCTGTATCGGGTGTGTTAAATCAAGGCTGTACCTAAACTCTGCAGGGTGGTACTGTAGCTCTCCAGGAGCAGGATTGGGCAGGCCTGCGTTAGAGGGATAGTTCGTGCTCCAAAATAGTGGTGTTTCCTAAAAGAGTTACAGTGCAAAGATTATCCGGTAGCACTTCCTTTATGTATACTAATGAACTTTCCCTTGCCATAATACGTTTAGGAAATCCATGAGTCAGCACTGCTACTTTGTGTGTCTTCCTGCAGCACATGAAGACAGACAGGCCAGAATTAGGATTGTCTTTATTTTACCCCAAAAAATTGATTCAGACATTTCAGATAAATCCATTGAATCGGCATCCCTTCTTTATATGCTGAATTTATCACCCTATTTCCATTTACTTTCAACCTTGGGTTTAGAATTGTATTTTTATTGTGTTTTTAAAATGTATTTAATTTTTTTTTTTTGCAAAAAAGTCAAGAACCAAGTGATAATTTTTATATAAATATACGTTTCCCTTGATGAATAGATCTTTGTGTGATGTGTTTCTGCCTGATGGATATCTCCTCTATCTTAGTGGATATCTGGTCTGTTGGCTGCATCATGGGAGAGATGATCAATGGGAAGACACTCTTCAAAGGGAAAGACTGTATCCTTGGTCTGTTCTCTCATTATTCCTTTGTGCTGATACCAAGATAATTATTTAAATTTCTAATTGTATGTATGCTTGATAAGCATATTGTCTAGGTAAATGGGCAAGATTCAACCCTTAAAACTGAACTACAGATATGGACCAACTTACTCAAATAATGAAGATAACTGGTATACCAGGGTCAGACTTTATTAAAAAATTGGACAGTCAAGAGGTATGATAGCTGTTTGTTTCCTGACTCTCTTTACTTCAGAGGAAGTGTGGCTACACATGAACAGCAATCACACACCAATCATGCATTATAGCAACATAAACCTTAGAAGTGCCCATTATGCATTATCAGGCACATATACATCTATGGAAAAGATTAACAGACCACTTTATACATTTTTTAATCCATTTTTAATCCTGCTTTAACCCTGGATCTGCTGGCAGAAGGCTACACTGAGAGACAGGCTGCTTCTAATACTGCAATGCACAACAACAAGATGAAGTAGGAGACACTGGGAATGCCAGAGAGGACTGTCAACTTATCCAGCAGTGCCTCATGAATCGTAGGATAACCTCAAGTGACTTTCTAAAAGATTGGGACACAATAAGTGGCATGACGTGCACTGTAGGACAATACATAACAGACTCTTAGAAGCAGGATTTAAGACCCATAAAGCCAGGAAGAAGCCCTTCATTAATGAGAAGCAGGGAAGAGCCAGGCTGGAGCACACATTTGTGGCATACACAAAGTCATACTTTAAGGGGACATTTGGAGAAGCCGTGATTATAAATGATTGGTTCTTTGCCTTGTGGTGAAAACGGGAATTATGTTTCCTTTGCTCTCCTTTTGTCACAAACAGGCACAAAGCTATGTGCTCTCCCTGCCACACTACCCTCGGAAAGACTTTGCTACTGTGTTTCCCAGGGCCTGCACAAAAGGTGAGCAGATGTACAACATCTCCCATTGTGGTTTCCTGGTGGCAAATACTTTCTGTAGTGACAGTGAAACGTGTGCATGCTGGTGTCTGGCTGTGCTTCCTCCTTCTTCAATAACCTCTTATTTCAGCATGTCTGACACTGAACACCGGAAGGTTGTTGGGCGAAACCCCTCAGAGGTCAAACATTTCTGGCAAATTCCTGCTTTGCTAGCTGTCTGCAGCAGAAATATGAATACCTTATGCTTGTTGCTGAAATGCTTCACAACCCCCAAACAACTGCTTTTGACCGCCCGAGGTCCTCTGGATTTCCTGTACTTCTAACAGTATGGCGGTGTTGACAGAGGTAATGGTCCTTTAAACTTGTGTGATACCTGCCTTTGGGGCTTGCTGTTGTGCATGATTAACATTTGCTGCTTCTGTCAATGGCACAATGTCCTTATGTGGTCTCCATGGCAACAGTAGCTTCTGCTACATTCACTGGCTCTTTGTTAATTAAAGATAAGGGTTTTCATCAGAGAAGCAATAATACTGGGATGGGAAGCTGCGTTTATTACTTCAATATGGCCATGAAATCTTATTTAATTCTTAAAAAGGGTTTGTAATTTTGAGGAGGTAAAATTGTGGGGAGACATAAAATTTGTGTGATATAATCTATGATTGCAGTCCGATGAAAACCATGCATGTTCATTTTTGACGATTCTCCTTTATCTAGTGATAGTTTGACATCTAATTGACCAATGAAAAGATGTTTTATTAAGTCATGTATTGAACTACTATTTTTTTTGTATTCGTTAACATTTCTATTCATGTTGGTTGTTTGTATGGATTAATTTATGCAGATACTTTTAACATCTTGTTAGCTAGATCAGAATCAGAAAACCTTTATGATCCTGAAGGAAACGTTACACAACCACACAGACAAAATAGATGGTATACACCAGCAGAAACAATCACTATAAAATAAATATGACGTAAGTAAAAATGTATTTATATAAAGCACTTTTCACAGACACAAGTCACAAAGTGCTGTGCACAGAAATTCAACATTAAAAATGAGCATAGCAAGGAGAATATGAGAAAACATGAGTAAAAAGAGCACTTGTAAAATATATTAGAGAACAAAGCACAAGCAGTGTTAACTTTGCTCTATTCATAGGGCTTCTTAAACAATAAAGTATTAAGATGCATTTTAAGAGTCAACTGACTCGGCAGAGTGCACAGCTAGAGGAAGGGCAGTCCAGAGTTTAGGGACACGATCCCCATGTGTCTTAAGTCGTGTGCGGGGGGCGACTAGGAGATCTTGTTTACTAGACCTAAGTACCCGACTGGCTGTGTGGCATTGGAGAAGACTAGTAATATACTTTGGTGCGTGACCATGCAGCGCTCTGTAAGTGAGAACTAAGATTTTTACTCAAATAAACTCTGAAATGAACATGAAATGAACATGCTGAGTCTAATTGAGGTTACTACATTTCCCACAGGTGTCCTCTGTGTTGGGTTGGCACCTCATCCTGGGTTGTTTCCTGCCTTGCACCCATAGCCTAATTGGAATTGGAATTGCCCATAATTGTGTGTGCTTGAGTGAATGACGGTATGTGAGTGTGCCTTGAGGGTTGGTGCCCCATACTGGGTTGTTCCCTGCCTTGAACCAATAACCTCTGGGATAGGCTCCAGACTCCCCCGTGATCCTGAATGTAGGACAAGCAGTTACAGAAAATGGATGGATGAAAATAAATAGGTGGATGATTATGGCAGTAACTATGGTAAATATTGCATTGGGTGCATAATGATTATCCAGATATTGATAAGAAAATAGATATTGTGCATATTGCATATGTCCTGATTTACTGATTATGCAATCTCTTGGCCATCAGAGGGAATGATTTCCTCTGGAGTTCTGTGGTGAATTTTATGCTAATCAGCCTCTGGCTAAATGTGCTCTTCTGTCCAACCACAACACTGTCAAGCAGATGAGTGAGACTGTCCATAATCGACTAAAGTCTGGACGGCATTCTCTCTGCCACTGGCAATACTGTCCAGCTCCTCCCCTCGCACAATCCCAGCCTTCCTGATCAGCTTATTGCGTCTGTTGGCATCACCCACATTCACACTTCTGCCCCAGCACTCAACAACAGGTGCTGCCTGCCACAGACTCATAAGAAATCTGCAGCATGGTGTTGCAGAGTCTGAAGGAGCTGAGCCTCTGTAGGAAATACAGCCTGCAACAGCCTCCTAACTCGCTGTTAATTGTAAATATAAAGCAAGATAAGTTTGTATCTTGTTGACTGACATATTTGCCTCAATGACAACAATCCACAAATCCATTTAAAACATTTAGCCATTTACTGACTGTTGTATAGAGATTGGTTTCTATTCGTAGTGCAAAGAGTGTCTCATTATATTGTTTTAGGTTTCTTTTGTAAAGCAGTTTCTGAGTAAATGCATTTTTGCACACTCCTGAAATAATGGGTTTTTGGAAATGCGTGTTTTTCATCGGACAGTGATATTAAATGTCATATGTAATTGTGATGCTTGGTTATGAAATCCAAATTTGAATATGCCAGTTATGGAGAATGTTTGAGCTGCCATCTTCAATCTTATACACTTCTTTTTAATATAAATGGTGGACATTTAAACTCTTTTCTTCTGGAAATTTTTGTTTGAGGTAAATGCTGAAATCAAGACAAACCAAGTCTGATTAAAAAAATATATATTTTATTTAAATTTTGTTACCCTCTAAATTTCTCTTTATAAAAGGTCTGCAGACTTGTTTGTACTAAAAATGATTTATGGTGGCATCGCGGCTCAGTCAGTAGCACTGTTGCCACACAGCTCCAGAGTTGTGGGTGCAAATCCCTCTGATCTGTATGCTTGTCATTCACATGGTCTCCCCATCATGTTAGTACATTCACTCTAATATTGTTGGTTACAATATCTGATTTAAGGTGGAAAAAGGTAATGCATGATTTTCTTTATTTCAGCCTTTGCATCAACAAACGTTGAAATATCAGTAAAAGTATGTGGTCATTTGGTGGGTGGCAACTTGTAACTGTGGGTGTGTTAACACCATGCTGCTTTCAGTTTGTGAACTTGTGTGTCTATTCTTGCCTTTCCCCAACCTTAGCGGTTGACTTGATGGAGAAGATACTTGTCTTAGATGGGGAGGCTCGCCTAACAGCCGAGGGTGCCCTGGCACATCCCTACTTTCAGGGCTTGTGGGACCCAGAGGATACCCCTGATGCACTGCCCTATGATGACAGCTATGATAATGCCACGCTGCCCCTAGAGGAGTGGAAGAGTAAGTGCATGTTGCCCATACTACAGTATTTATTAGCTTTTTATGATGTGTTGCACAGTGCCATAATACTTTTTTTCAGAAACTGTTACACAGTGTAGTGCTGGTGAAGTTATGCTGTTCTTTGTTGCCTCACAGGGTTGTCCTTCAAAGAGGTGAAGAGCTTTGTCCCATTCCCTCGCAGAGACTCAAAGAGACGGAACACTCTGACCATGTGACAGCAATGCAACAATGTTGACAGATCTGATCACTACATAAAAATCAACACTGATCATATTTCAGTTGCAAAGAGCACCACTATGCTGCACAAAATTACAAAACACACAGAGACATGAACACAGAAATGCATCCAAATACAAAATATTTTGTGTACTTTGTTGTCTGTCTGAAGCCTAATTCATACTTCACTTTTCTGCATGTGCTTTTGGGCTGGGGAAGGTCATGTGCACAGCAGCTTGTGTTCATACTACATTTGGCTGCAGATGTGGATGGTCATGGTCAGTGCATGCATACAGCAGTGATATTCCACCAGATGAGCAGAGGGCACATGTATTGCGACAAACACAAATGCAAGATATGTAGTGAAACAGGTGAACTTTGATGAACAGTTTTAAAGTTATTACACAAGGCTTGGCAAACAACAGTGTTTTGAAATCTAACAAAATTAGCCGGGACCCAGCCCCCCACCTGCACTGCAAGCTTTCTGTCCAAGATCTCAAAATGCGGGAATAGTGCTACTTTTTTAAATACTGTATACCTCGGTAAAATATCTGCACGGTATAAAAAATTTGATGTGCCTATTCCTCGGACCCTCCTCATACAGCTGCTTACCATAACTACTGCAACACCAACAACTGTTCTTCCTCTACTCTTTCATTGTTGATTGGTGATTTGTGAAAGTCCATGCTGCCACCTGCTGGAAACTAATCAATGATCTTGCACATGTGTGGTCGATGCACATGGATGTGCAAGGTTTCCACTAGACATAAAAATGTGGGCTACACAGGCACCGACCTAAGTTGTCCGCAGCCAAACCTTGGTAACGAAATTCATGTCGTTCATTTCCCCTCATCTGCAACCGAAAGCACACCTGGAAAAGTGAAGTATGAATTGCCCTTTATGTCACCTTGGTGTGATCAAAGAACAATTCACAAGGAATAGGCCACAGTGGGCTTTAATTGGACCACAACAGATGCCAGTCTATGAACCATGACTCAAGACCTTGGCATTCCATTTGGTGCCTGACAGGTATCATTCATTGTGTAAACACACTTTCACTTTTGTGATGTTTTTTGTTTTTTTTATACAATTTTTATTACTTTCCAGTAATACATTATAAGTACATTCTGTCTATGAATGGATAATGTAATTGCTGTTGTTTAGTAATTTGGAATTACCTGCTATTGTTTTTATTTTGCTTGAATTTAATGTATAAACTCTTTTACAAAGATGCTATGAATGGTATCCTTACATATCACTGAAAATTTGCCTTTCGGTCATACAGTTCAGTTGATCAAAGCCAAGTATATAGTGTGTCTACATAGGTTTAAAAACAGGAAAACCAGCTTGAGTCCGTTATAGTTTATTACTGAGTGTAGTTAAATTAAGCAATGAAAAGGAAGATTTGCTGTACAATACATGCAAACTTATTTTCTATGATTAATAAAAAAGATGGAAATAGAGCAATGGCATTGCATTAGAAGTGAAGTAACTTGCTAGTTTACCAAGTCTAGTA
>JABFEB020000038.1:3245162-3256149 GCA_019775895.2 Stomatorhinus ivindoensis | reverse complement strand
TTTTTATCTGAATAAATAGCTATAGTATTAGAAAAACTGCTGATTTTAGTTGAACTGTGCACTCAGTTCTGCAGCCTATTGTCTGCTTATAGCTGATTAAATCCCTGTTATAACAAAAAATTAATTACGCCATTTAATGTTGTGCTGCTATTGCTGCCTGCATCAATTTTCATTTTCATTTTCGGAACTACACTGCGTACCATTCCTGTATTTACGGTAAAGTTCAAAACGCCCGCAAAGTAGCTGCTTACAGGGCTCCGTTTCAGTAAACACTGACGTCACGAAGTCCATACCCTCCGACGCTGTACTGCTCACGTTACATTCCTGCTACTGACTGCAGCACAGAAACCGAACTGCGTAACAATGGTAGGTTATTGTTTTTAAGACAGGTAAAATATATCAGATATGGGAACATCGTAAATTATTGGTATACTTTCATAAAATATATGCGTTTTCTGAGTAGAATTACTGGAGAGTTACGATTGGCCTTTCAGCGATTGCCGTGAGTCGGCTAAGCAGTCACTTCCTAAGCAGGATATTAGCTTCCACACGCCCAGTGACTTTTGGATCAGTATATGGGTTTAATGCATGAACACATTACAACTTTGGACTGTTACATTTCGTAAAGTTTTCGCTTTTCAGTCTGTCAAATGTGCAAGCGAGTATTGTATTTTAATTATTAACACCTCGACCTTGGATAGAGGCAAATATGTGTAAATGTTACTGGGTTTGTAGAGACACGGAATCGATTGTTTCTTTTAGCAGTTTGCTAGTTATTTGACTTATCTAAAGATCGGCTGTAGTTATTGATTTCATCAGTAGGATTTCACAAAACACTCGATTACGGACCTTATAGCAATCATGTTTGTGTTTTATGTAACTAAATATTTATCAATTATTTTTTCTCTTTTCTACAGTCTGACTTTTCTGAGGACCAAATTCTTGGTAAGTAGTCGGCAGTGTCTCTTCTGTAAAGATTTGCTTATGTCATTACAAGATGTCCTCACTGTCATTCCATCTGATTCTTTGCTGTCTTCCATTTCAAGCGTATTGACTGCTGTTTCACACAAATTTTTCTTTATGGGATCTCTGAAAATATTACTTTCCTTTTAGGTGTTTATATTCTGTTGTACAATTGCTTGTTTTTTTGCAGATTGAATTTAAATCGGATCAAATACACGGTGAGGGTTTTCTGTACCAGTCGTGTTTTGAATAACACCGAAGCTTTTAATGCAGTGGTCTATTACATTCCGATCCGCAGTTTGCCTTGGATCGTGTGTGCGTGTGTGACACGAGCGACTGCTGCAAAGGTTACTTTTGGCTGCCGTTAATGTGATTGCATTCGTAATTTTTGTGGCCTATTGAGGTGGCCAGACAGCTTGCATGACTATTAAATTGAATTGAAGGCTGGTTGTGATAATGCACTGAAACATGCACTCTCCCTTTTGGTATTCATATTAATTCCAAAGTAGTTTAATCAGGATTAGAATTGTGTTGTACATTATACGTGGTACACTCTCGGGTGTACAAGCGGAAGTGTTGAGGAAATCCGGTTATGTTGACTTGGTTCATTTCCGCGGCCTATTGGTACTGCGGTTATTCAAGAATTAACATTCTGGTCTCGAATTATTTGAAAGTGGACCGTATGTAGGATATCTACGGTCTGTTCTTTCAAGGGTAATGCTTCATTTTTTGCGTTTGCTGGGCGTTGATGAATCTCCTTTTACGTTCGTTTGTTGGAGCGGGGAGGCTTGACAGATCAGGGGCGCTCCCTCTTAATGCCTTATATGGGCAATGGAGCTGGAAGCAGAAAGGCGACCGATATGCACTACATTCCAGCGAGCAGGACGGGCGCCAAACAGCAGTGCACATCCATCGCTTTCCCCTCATTTCCACACCAAGCAAATGTAAATAGATCACAGCCACAGCTGGATTTTTTTGAGCTGTTTTCCTTTATATTGAGGGAAAAATAAAACATAGGTCAAACATGGAAACATTAATAAAAAGGCATATTTGGTCTATGCTGGGCATCTGTGTCGTACTCTACGTTGAAGTGATCATTGGATTTTTAAAATTGATATTGATGACAGAAACCTGGCTGTGGTGTTGCTAATCCAAGTTGAACGAACATATCTGAGTTAAAAGCTGGAAAAGCAAGCACACAGTAAGTCACTAAAAGCAAGTAACTCCTAGGGTGTATCTAACTGCATTTCAGCCATCATGAGTCAATACCTGATGACGCGAAGTTTGTCGCCGTGCAGTTGTGTGGCGCCATTAAACATTTATGTGGGAACGATAATGTAACACTGCAAAGTATGGTAGTTCTAGGTGGTGGCGGGGCAATAAATAGCTGGGAATGTGGACAACTGAAATAAAACTATTAGCCCTTGCGTGAAACTTTGTTTCTAATATGAGTAGGAAGGTATTCTAAAACATGTAATGTGTGCAAACTGCTCTGAGTACACACTTAAGTGCGATCCCATGCCAAGAACCACTCAACATAATGATCCTGTTCCTGTCTTCTCAATAGCTTATTCATTTTACTATATACTACACCAGCTGCAGTGAAAGCTATTTATTTGGATAGTAGGTGGTCAGAAATAATAGTTTAATGACAGCATATATGGAAATAAACAGTAAAACAATTAAAAAGAACAAGGATTTTTGTCTGTTCTCTAAAATGTTACTGACATCTTGTTGCATAGCTAGAAGAACACTGCGTCTGTCTCCAAACCCATTCTGGTGCACCCCAGGCTGTCCATTTATATTTGTTAAATTTCACCACCAATTCACTTAACTTGATTAGTCACATAAATTGATACAGTATTGATTAACCATACTTTGTATGCATGGTCATGTCAACAAATACATGGTTATACTGGATGGCCACTGCAAATGCTGGAGCGGTTTTAGGGGAAGTTTTGAAATGGCTGAGCTATATGTTTTTATTTGTGTTGTTTTGCACTTTGAGACATGCCATGTTTGCTCACATTCCCCCAGTGATGAGAAGTGCTGCTTGCTCTAATTTTCAAACATCACAACCTTGCCATGATGTTGCTTGTCACCTGCCACCCTTTTGCTTGACTTTCTTTCGCTTTGCAGGCTGTTGTGCCAGTTATTATTTACCCTGTGCATATGCTCATCAATTGCCTGTGTTTTTCCGTCAGAGTTCAAGGAGGCGTTCTTATTGTTTGACCGGACAGGCGATGGCAAGATTAGCTACAGCCAGTGTGGGGATGTGATGCGTGCGTTAGGCCAGAACCCGGTCAATGCCGAGGTGCTTAAGGTTCTGGGCAACCCCAAAGCTGAGGGTAAGTGTGACTTCTGGTAAAATACTGTCATTTCACATGTGAAGCAAGTTGGTAGGGCTTGTTTGGGGAAAATGTTATCCATTAAACTACATTTCCCATCTTCAGAAATGAATCACAAAATGCTGGACTTTGAGCAGTTCCTGCCCATGCTGCAAGCCATTGCTAAAAACAAGGACCAGGGCTCCTTTGAGGATATCGTGGAGGGCTTGCGTGTCTTCGACAAGGAGGGCAATGGCACCGTCATGGGGGCGGAGCTGCGGCACGTCCTGACCACACTGGGTAGACATTTTCATACTTACAGCTGTTTTACTATTTAAAATGGCAAGAAACACCATAATAACTGTAAATTGATGTAACATGTTGTTAGCTAATATTCATGTAGATTATGCTAACTGTTTACTATATATATTTTAGGGGAGAAGATGACAGAGGAGGAGGTAGAAACTCTTTTGGCAGGACATGAAGATGCCAATGGTTGCATCAATTACGAAGGTGAAAAATGGGACCGAATGGGAAATAAATGGTTCAGGCATTATGGAAGTACAATGGATTTTGTACCGCATTCTTTGTAGAGAACTTATGAAAAAAAATATAATGAATGACGCATGGCAGCGTGAGATTCCTCAGAAAGGTGTGGTGATTTGATTTGAAAGCTTGTATTCACAGGTGAAAATCAGCGAAGAGCATCATTGTAATGATCTGTGGGGTATGTGAGGGGATTTTATGAGGCCTTTGTGTTTTAATGAGTAGTAACATGCAGCCAGGTGCATGGACAACTTGGTGGGTCACATTTTGAGACACTCTGTAATACAGATGCCTGCTGTGATTATGCGAGTGTTACTCTAGGCCTCTATGTACAGATTCCTGTCCAGAGCGTGTTATAGCAGGACAGGTCAGCATCCCAGGCACTGCTTGTGTGCCAGACTCCTGTGTGTCTCCTGTGTGTGTGTGTGTGTGTGTCTGCGCGTGTGTGTGTCTGAGGGTGTGGCAGTATGTATAACCTGTCATTCCTCTTCTGCAGCCTTCGTTCGTCACATCATGTCGGGCTGAGCGTCGGTATGGGCGTCCTTCCTGGTCCTACCATTGGCACGTATATCAAAAAGGGGTCCCGCCCAGTTCTCTCTATGCATTGCTACTTTTAGTGATACCATCACCCCCAAGACAGACTCTTTTATACTTTAATTATGGTGTTCACACAGTCAGCACAGGGATTTAGTGTTGATTCTGTCCTGACTTAAACATCGGACATGTGAACCACATAGTGTGCCTCATCTTCTTATAGATTTTGGCCACAATTGAGCTTACCTGGAATCTGCCGTTATAGCCAGGGATACACATCACTGGCACGCCACTATACGTTAACTCAATAATATCTTGTAACGTCACAGATGGGTATTTACTTTATGTGCATCTGTTCTGCTTTGCGAAGAAATCACTTTGCATTTTAACCTTTATACTGCAAATGAAGTACGTGTTCGCTGTGAGACGGTAAAAATGCATGGTGGTTTCTCGTGGAGCAAACTCGTATAAAATAAGTGCGCATCCCTGTGTACATGCTGGTGGAGGACTGTGTGGGGCCCTTTTAGTTGAGGGTTTTTTTTTCTTCGTCTTTTACTCCTCCGTTTCTCTGCGGCAGCCCTTCCTCCTCGCCCCCTTCGCATGCCCTCTGCATGTGTCTGGGCTCCTCCTCCCAAGGGACTCGCTAGCCTTCTGATTTGTTTGTTTGTTTGTTTTGGTTTTTGAGGGGGGTGTGTGGGTGGGGGTCGGGTGGTTTTCGGTAGGCTCAGAAGGATGACTGTTTGGCTGAGAGCTGGGGAGGGTCGTGCTAGCTGGACTTTGGGGACCTACTGCCAAAACAGAGCGCTTAATAAATGGATTCTTTCTTCAGCAACCACCTCAGTGGTATCTATATTTTTCTGGCACAAAGATACGTTCATTGTCAGCTTTCAGCATCTGAGACTTGTGTGTTCTAGGCCAATGATGTGTCTTCATAAAATGTCGTGTAATATGGTCTCTCCCCCACTCTCATAAAACAGACCAGTCAGTTCTTCTACTAACCCTTTTGAATTACAGTGTGCAGTGAGTTCCTTTTTTACTGGTGTTATTTTTCTTGTGGAGGCCGATAGCTGCTGGGCCTTTTCTTGTAGTTCTTACGGCCCTCCTCTGCCCTTGCGCCTCTTGCAGGTTAAAGAAAATAGGGGGGGGGGGGGTAGCTAACGCTAACAGAGCCTTGGTCAATGCCTTGTGTTGCAGCTGAGTAGATTATAGCGCCGATCCCTCTATATGCCGTCTCTACTGCTATCTCTTGCGCAATCCCAGTTTCTTCATACTGACCGCCATGTAATCATGGGGGGGGGGAGAATCAGCCCCCAGCTACAGCATCCTGTGCAAGGCTGGCTCGCCCCCAAAATACGGCTTTTTGAAGGTCTCGTGGAAAGCTCACTAGTTATCCACCAAGAACAGGTATCATTTCTGGGAAGCATTTAACTCCACGGCCACATGTACCGATGAGGTCCTGACGTGTTTAAGCTTTGTGCAGTTGGTTGGAAGACTGAACAAAAACATCAGTGAAAATGCATGTAAACAGGATGATATATTAATTCCCTTTGAAGATGTGAATTGGAATATTGTGTTAAGGCATATTTGTGCTTTGTGTTATCTGAAGGACATTTTTAGCGAATAGGATTTCTTTGTTTCTTGTTGGAATTTAACATCTTTATTTTCTGTGTGCCTTGCTAGCAAAGCTAGGCATTTTGTCACAAAAAATATGATGAAAGACTGCTTGATAAATAATTTGGAGGGACACATTTCAAAATGTTGAATCATCATAATGAGGTTGAAGAGCAACTATTACTTTAATTTTTAATTTTTTAATTTTTTTACAATTTATTTGACTTTTGAAATAAGTTGTAGTATACCGTCATTCTTGGTGGAATAATTCCTTAATTCTGCAATAGAGAATGTTTAACACAGTAATTTGTATTTGAGAAACTTCTACTAGTGTTTTTTATTCTGTTAGAAAAATCTGTTTTGTTTGCAGTAGATGTTTCAGCAGTTAACTATTTTTAAGTATTTTATACAGAGTAAAACTGGCACGTTTAACTTTTTCCCGGTGGTGATACTGCCAGTTTTGCTTAGTATAATCATTGTAATAGTAATGTTGCATAGTCAAAATGACATTTACAAAATCTATTCTTAACTGGTCATTTTAAAATGATGTTAAATAATGATTTTTTTAAAGGCATCAATTGATTTAGTATTTACAATTTGAGATGAGTTAGTGTGTTGGATGCTGCAGTTGGGGTTTCTGCTCATTGACGATAATGACTTGAGCTAAAAGTTCTCTTTTTCTCTCTCTTTATCTCTCCTCCAGATCTCGTCCGGATGGTCATGAGTGGTTGAAGACCTCACCAGAATTTTTGTTTATTTTATTATTTACATTTTCATTCCCATTGTGAACTTGCAACATTCCTCTAAAGTTACATCCTTTTTTTTGTTCCTGTTTACTTTTATTTTCAGAAGTGCCTTTATCTGCCTGAGATAGAATCTGCTTGACATTCTCCTCCCATCATCTGTAATATCATCACACCACAGACATGTGCAGACAGAAGCTGCAGTGCATCAGGTGATTTGTTGCATAAGATGCCATAGGGCAGCAAGCACTTAGACCCATCACCTCACACTAAGCAGCTGTTACAGCAGACAGCCCTGAAACTCATTGGCTAAGACTCATCTCTTCTTTCTGGTCGGTTGACTTGTTGTCCGTTAGGTTCAGTCGTCAAACTTTAATCAGAAGTTTTTTCCTTCCTGTGCTGAGTTGCTCAAATACAATAAACCTGACCAGTTTGACAACTATCTGTGTATCGTTTTGGGTTGGGGGTGAAATTGGACCGCATGGGCCAACTGACATATAACTGAAAACACTTTCTGATACTGCTGTGTGCCTGTTACTTTTCACATAAGGGATGGAAATTGTTGAATCAGTTTGATTCTTTAAGCAAGACAAAATTCTTGTTTTATAAAGTGTTGCTTTTAAATGCATTCACGCACTTTAAAATAGTCTGACCTTGTTTGTGTGCAAGTTTTAAAATGCTTGCTTAATCACATTTTTATTCAGCTGGAATTTATATTATGGGCAATAATCAGTTGTGACAGGTTGTTGCCTTTTAGGTGTATATATTAATTAGTTGATGTTGTATTAATTAGGAAATACATAGATCCTTTGAGGGCAGGTTACGTGAAAAGCCCTGTCCACACTGCAACAGTGTGTTTTCCCATAGAATCTATCACTGATTCAGATTTTATTTATAATAGATTTATTATAATAATATAGTTTTAATTTTTACTTAGCAGGCACTTTTGTCCAAAGTGATGAACAAGTGAGGTAAATATCACATTACAGACATCAAGTTGACTTTGCATAAGTGCAGTTGAGCTTCCACTGAATGCTCAGGTACATAAGTAGTACTGGAGCAAAGGCAACACACCATCATCCAAAAAAACAAGACTATTCAATGTGGAACCGATGGTAGAATCTGATGATCTGATGTGGTGTAGAAATTTATTTCACCATCGCTGTACCAACACATGAGAAGTATCTGTAGAGGCTTCTTGCGTGTTGGAGGGATCTCTGACTGAAGAGGGTGAGAAGGGACGTAGGTCTTGTGGATTTTTTTGATGCAGATGGGTAACTGTCCATTAAGGGCTCTGGTAGCCACCATCAAGGAATTAAAATTGATGCGAGTACCTATAGGGAGCCAATGTAGAGTGATAAGGAGGGGTGTAGCATGAAAGCATTTGGGCTCGTTAAATACCAGACATGCATTTTGAATCCTTTGTATGAGTTTCAGAGCACAGGCAGGTTAAGCTGGTAGTATAGCATTGCAGTAGCCTTGTCATGAGGAGTAGAAAATGACAAAGAAGCCCTGATCTTTCCGATATTATATACTGTGACCCTGAATGGCCGGGAAAGTGCTGATATGAGCATAGCAAAAGATAGGTGGTCGTTTATTATTACACCCAGGGGGGCACATGAGGGGAGGGGGGCTGCCTGAGCGCCTGACCTCTTTGCTAGAGTTATTTCCAGTGCCACCTTTGTAAACTGTAGCGCACATGCTCCTCAAAGTCTGCGTAGGCCTGTCCCTGGGTCCTGGCTGAAGGTCCTGGTGTACTTCATACATTATTTGGCTTATCTTTGTCTTTTTAACATATTATATAATTTTGCTATTATGAAATACAGATACAAGCATGATAAGATTGGAAAGCACAGTTGCAGTGGAGGTAAACACTGTTTACTTGCCTAATTTATGCATAGACAAGTTTACATGGAGTTATTGTGTGTTTTCTACTGCAAAAGAAAAACAGTTTTCGTCTTCTGCCTAAATCCATAGACAAATTGTGTATCATTTTGTGAGGGCTGGGCTTTCATTTATCCACCACCAACTCCAGATAGACGGATTACAGAGCACCAAGAGATTCTGAAAAACACACAGAATGGGCAGCTGCATGATAATCTGTTCAATAAAAAATCAGAAAGTGATTTTACATGCAATAAAAACATTATATTTTTCTAGTAGCTGTATCGAAAGCAATACTAGCAAGAGTAAGGGTTTAACTGACTTTCTGCAGGGCAACTTACCATATGGGATAACATTATCATGACGTCAGTCTTCAATTATCTTCATTCGTTACATTTGTTCAATTATCTTCATCAGTTACAGCTTTTTGCATTGTTTCCAATTGTTAGTGATTAACAACCTCTGCCCTGTTTTTGATTTGTAGTCAGGTCCATAAATATTTGCTTTGTAAACACAATGAAGTTATGACATGAGAAGCCAGAAAAGTGAAGCAGAACGTGAACAGAAATTATTCTGCCTTGGCTGGCCAGGTCTATATGCTGGACATTCCGTTTAAAGGTAAAACATGATTAAATCTGATTGTAAGGGGCTTGAAGAAGGTGTTTACAAGTTACCTACGTACAGTATGTATTACATACAGTATGTATTACCTTTCCTGACCTTTGGAGGTACTCCCTCCTGTTTTGGAGCATTTTTAAGGCTTTTTAAATTAATTTCCTGCTCTTTGCCGATGAGGCAGGGCAACTCTGCTGAGACCTTGAAATTACATGAAATATTCTGTTAAAACACTTTATGTTTTAACCCAGTCTCTTACTGACTAGATCTGCATCGATGTCTCTCCTTGCCTGGATATCATGACACAAACTAAATACAGAATTTAAAAGTAATATTAGTGTAGATGTTTAAGGGTACCTCAGTAGCAAGCTTACAAATTTATATATGATTTTTTCATTGCTGTATAAAGAGCTCAGTGAAGGGTGACTATGTAAATACAAACTCTGATTTATCTGTCCCTACAACTAGATGGGTTCTTCCCAAGGACATGTGGCAAGGGGATAATTCTTCTTTTGTTCAATGGGTTTAAAGTAGGAAAACACACATTTAACCACATGTAGCAGTTGTGGTTTAATGCAGAGTGAGTACTATGCAAACCAATGAAAGAATATAATTCAAAATAGTTGCAGAGTGATCAGATGCATGTGTGCAATGGTAAAACTGAAATCCCATCTTCTAATTGTACCAGGACAAACAGTTTAAAAGCTTTCTGACCTTCTTCTTATCCTCATTCACATTCAGCCAGAAATGTAGCCCCACTCATTAAGGATTGGGCTGTTTGTTAGGGAATATGGATGCGTTTGTGTGTAAGGGATATGTATGTGGTGCAAGTAAGCAAGACCTATTGATTATTTTAATCACTTTCTTTGTGAGTCTTTGTTGCTTGTGACTGTGCCTTTGACAAGGGAACAGTGTTGCCAGCTACAGCTGTCAGTTTGCAGAACAAAAACAGTTCAAAAACCACCAAAATCCAGAGGACACCACCCAAAATATTTGGTCAATAATTCAATATTTTAACTGCCATGACTACTTACTGTACCACACTTAAAAGCAGAGATGTGTTGCTTAATACCTGGCCAATGTACTGTTCCAAAGCAATGTTCCCGAGCCTCACTTGAAACCACACTGTCACGTGATCTTTGCAAAGAAACTTTACTAACCACCAGCATACATATGTCGCTGGGGCGTTGGTTTAAAATTGGAATGTCATTAAATGAGTACATTCCATTTATGAACAATATTTAAATTATTACATAAGTTAATGTATGTCGGGGAGTGCATAAGTGCAGAATAACTGTTAGGCCTATTGTTACTGTTTCTGTCATGTTGGCAATGTTTAAAATAATAAACATATTTAATGAGTTCAATTGTGTTGTATATGGTTTTAAATAGTATGCCTACATGCAGGTTAAACAGATGAGAACTAATCTACCCTACAGAGAGTGTGTGTGTGTGTGTGTATATATATATATATATATATTGTTGTGCTTTCGCTTGTAGTTTAGTTTTCTGCAGACATGGAGGCGTGAAGGAAAGGACACAACAACAGGATTCCATTCAGGAACTTTACTTTATGCAGTGTAATTTACAGCGGCGAGGTTATTGCTGTTGCCCAGCGCAGATGGGTTTGACTATAACCATCCGCAGCGGAGCCTGCGAGCATATCGCTAAACACCAACAAAACAGTGAACTAATCCCCGCGTGATGACGTAACAGTGTCTGATTGACCAACACAGAACCCATGATTAATACATACAAAATAAC
>JABFEB020000038.1:3218714-3237250 GCA_019775895.2 Stomatorhinus ivindoensis | reverse complement strand
AGGGTAAAGGTAGCTCCCAAACTTACCTACAGGGTAAAGGTAGCTCCTAAACTTACCTACAGGGTAAAGGTAGCTCCCAAACTTACCTACAGGGTAAAGGTAGCTCCTAAACTTACCTACAGGGTAAAGGTAGCTCCTACACTTACTACAGGGTAAAGGTAGCTCCTAAACTTACCTACAGGGTATTGACTGTAGCAGGTGTGGCACAAGGGGGCTGAAGGGGCTCTGGAATGGAGACTTTTGGAAATGGACTTCCTGTCTCCAGAAGACTACACAGCGACATGGGACACGCACGACTGCAGTTATGAAATATACTGCCCTGACACTCCAAAATGACAATGAGGAGGTTTCACTGCACTAATATGGCTGGAATACCAGTATCAGTGTTTATAAAAGGATTGAGTCAATTTATCCAGTAATTTGACAGATCACCACTGAAGGGATTTTTTTCCTTTGTAAAAGAGATGTTAAATTTTAAGAGACAGTCCATTATAATTAATGTATATAGTCAAAAATGCAAATATTTGGATCAATAGTTTTTTAATAAATGTAACTAATAATTTTATATATTAATAAGCACCTTATGTATTACAATTCCCAAAACTAGAGTAACTAGGGAAAATGAATACAAATGAACAAAACACAGATTTCAGGGAACTGGAAAATGATGCTGCTCAGCTTTGTTCATTTTTTTAATGGTAGTCCTATTGTGCGGTTACTTAAACATATTCGCAGTGTTGATTGAAATTAGTGCACATTAATATAAAACTGATATTAGACTGCTGGAATGACCCATGTGGTTACATGAAAATAATCAACACCCATATGACATCTCTGAACCAATAAGAAAACATTATTTATCAAAGCCACGGTATAAGTGGAACTCCATGGACACCCTGGGACAGGGGTGGTCAATGTTACCCATAAACGGCCGGTGCGTATGCAGGTTTTTGCTGCAACTCCCTAATTAGATTACTAATTAGAGGACTGATTGGCTGAAGAGTCCTCACACCTGGGTTTGAACAGCTGACCTAAAGATTATCCCAAAAACCTGCATGCACACCTGCCCTTTGCGGATAAGACTGCCCACCCCTGCCCTGGGACTATAAGCAGTTTTTCTGGCCAGTCCACTATTTATTTTAAACTATATCCCCTTTTGAAACACATGTTGAAAGTTGGTCTCAGTTGTTTTATTGACAGAGCATTTACTTACAGAAATGTGTTAATAAAGGTAGGAGGCAGGACTCATTCCCCATACAGGCTAATTATACTTCTGTGGAAGTCTGTCTGCATCTCCTTCCAGGCAGACATTTTTTTCCACACAGACACTGGTCTTTATGAAACACGTTCTGACATTTGTAGTGCTGCTGGGTGAAAGAACTTGACCTTTAAGAGATCTATTAAAAGAGTGTGTGACACGCAAAGAAGAAAACTAACGAGAAAGACTAAAGGTATGGGCAGAAGAAGGGTATGTTAGTCGGGATTATGGACCTTGGAAATTACCAGTGAAATATGTAAGACGGTGACCAACAAGGAGTTCAGGGAATGGGTGTTAACAACACAAACAAATTGATTTACTGTGGCAAATAAATTAACAAGGGACTGAGGAATTTCACATAAGAAGCTCGCATAGAGTATTAGACTTTATGTGTGCAGCTGAACAACATCCTTCTCTCTCAAAATATATTCAAAGGCTTGGTTCTACCACACTTAAGTCATATAAAATGCAGTTTCTTATTTGCACAACCTCCAGTCTGTGCCTGACCGACATGTTAAGTAGAAGATTGCAGCCAAAAGGCTCACTTAACTACCACTGTATTTTACAGGACAGTAAACAGAGAAGCATGTACATGCTTAAATCACAAAAAATGTTACATTACTCGGGTTTTGTCATGATCCGCCTGTCAGAGCCTCCTGTGTGTCACGCCCCCTCGCTACCTCGTGTCTCTACCCTAATGGAAACCACCTGTTGTCCATTGTGCTCATCGGGTTTTGGTTTCAGTCTTGTCAGTCTTCAGTATTTAGTCCGCGTGTCTGTACTGCCTGTCAGATCTGTCATTGTAATGTTCAGTAGCGTATACCCCTGTTTGTCCCGTAATAAACCCTGTGTACCCGGATTACCTGCCTTTTTGCCTTCTTGCCTGCCTGACGCTCCGAACCCGGACGTGACAGGTTTGATACTATATGTATTTTCTGTTTGATGGTACCTTAAAATCTACACTAACACCTTAACTATAACCCTGAGTAATTG
This sequence comes from Stomatorhinus ivindoensis, assembly GCA_019775895.2. NCBI lineage: Eukaryota > Metazoa > Chordata > Actinopteri > Osteoglossiformes > Mormyridae > Stomatorhinus > Stomatorhinus ivindoensis. The sequence goes on along the minus strand of JABFEB020000038.1, from coordinate 3,234,999 downwards.
GTGCTTTTCATTCTGACAGACTCTCTTTTACTCCAGACCTAATGAATGCTAACTGAATCAATTCCTTCAAATACGACAAACCAGTCTTTTAAATAAAATTAAGCTCTGCAGCTCATTAATTAAATCATAATTATGGATACTTACTGTATTACTTTTTTATCGCAGAAAAAAATGTTACAAGATCCAGCGTATTTTAACCAGATCTTGTTACATCATTTGTTCAACAAACTTGTGGTCAAGAACATAAAAAGGTGATTCAAATAAATTGGTTGACTGTAAATTCAATGTGTAGACATTTGTTGGAGCAGTCAGTTGCTTACATTTTATGTGATATTATTGTAAACCCCCTGTAAGCCAAGATCAGGCTGCTTTACACTAGCAGTCTTATTTTATGGAGCAGGAACATGGAGAACTGCCTTGCCCTGCCTTGCCCTGCCTTGCCCTGCCTTGCCCTGCCTTGCCCTGCCTTGCCCTGCCTTGCCCTGCCTGTTGTTTTCCTACTTGACCTACAGGTGTCGCTTACCATCCCATTCCTCATGTTTAAATCCTTTGTGATTGTTAACAACCCTCACCTGTGTCTTGTTACTCCTAGTCCCAAATGTTTGGTTAATCAGCTATGGCTTGCGCCTGTTTCTTGTTTAATCTTAGTTACCTGTGTATACACGTGTCTGCCTTTGCTGTGATCTTTAGTTGTCATTTTATGTGTTACTTGCCAGTCTGCGGTTAGTCCTTCTGTCATGCTCCACTGTGACACTGACAGTTATGAAGGATCCTCCAGATATGCCAATACAGCAATCAGTTACAATGACCTTACTGGAGAAAAGGATTGGAAATACTTTCTGTAAGCCTGCAAACAACATCACTGGGCAGGTCCTGTCCTGGAATTGCCAAGGCAAGAAGAAGAGAGGGTGGCCCAGAAACCCCTGATGCCAAAATCTCAAGGCAGACATCAGAAGGACGGGATATACATGGGGGCAGCTGTAAAGAAAATCTCAGCACCTCTTTGATAGCCTGTGCCCCAGAAGGGGAAGTGGGTGTTAGTTGTAATAATGTACTACACTAAACAATACTACTGATCTACATGATATGTAAATTGTATACTTATATACTACCCTCCATCTTTTACAAGTTTATGACAAGTTAAAGGTTTCAGGTTTCATGGTGACCTGTCTGGAGGCTTACATACACCCTGTCGTACTGGGAGTAATAAAGCTTTTAAAAGCTTGAGGGGTTGACGGTGCTCTGTAAGTGACTGCCTGGTATGACATAGGTGGAATTTCTACAAGTATGATCACCACCAAGCATGGAATTATACAACCAAACTGTATTTTGTGGTTTCTTGGACCAGGAATAACCTTTTAATGATTATCCTGGATGACACAGCAATGTCATCATGCAGTTCACACAATTAAAATAAAGCCTTAGCTCTGTATTCACAGAATGCATCGCAGCAAACACACAAAGCCCATGTGTAAATATAGCAATTTCTGTGGGGACTTTGTGTCATTTTCTATGATTCCAGGACAACGTCAAATCTTGATTTTGTTTTTGATAGTTTTTTTTAATTTATGCAAAGGATTGGCTAACAGTCAGTGATGTTTGTTTACTAACGGGATTTTTTTTCTATTAGAGGAAAAGCTGAGCTAGATTATGATCGAAATTGGTAAGATTTAGGGTAAGGTGTTAGGGCAATTGAAACCTTATGCACTCTTTCAGAAATGCCAATATCCACCCCGTTTATGAGGTATTTATCTGGCAAAACAGACAGGAGCATCAAAACAAGGACTAACAGACTGAATAGTAGTCCCTGGTGCGATCAGCGTGTTGAATGACACTTAATCACGTTCATACAACTTGAGTGCAATAGATACAATGACGTGCAATATATCTTTCATGTGAAATAATTTTTATAATTTTTTAAATAATTTTTTGATGCTGCAAGGACTGCACCTGATTTTGTTGTACCTATTACAATGACAATAAAGATATTCTGATTCTGATAAGAGGGTTTATGTCTGGTTAAATAATTGAATTATCTGAAAAAATAATTAATGGGGTATCAGTGTTCATTCTAGGGTGGGGGGAAGGGTATGATATTTCATCTAAAAGCAATGAATGATTTAACAGGGGAAGATTGCTGGAATGACAATACCTTGGTGTACAAGACGAACCTAATGAGCGGCAAAACTTCTCTTCTGATCTATTTTCACCATAAGAAGCATTCATTTAAAAAACAAAGACAGACTTCTGATTCACCACCACTGCAAAATTCATTCAGTGTTAAAAGTAGCACAAAGTTTCATATATTTGCCAGTGAAATGTGATCTGTCTTAATACTATATTTGCCTTTTCTCTTTTTTTCTTGGGTATATATGCTAGTGCCATTTTTGGCTTTGAATATGAGCATAGGGAATTCAACACGTTTGTGTGTGACCCCATACAGACCTTATGCATGTGCTTCACAGGGTCTTTCATTTTTCTCAACCAATCCACCTAATCTGTGCTTTTCCTTCCTGTGGAGTTTTCTGTTGAACAGATCCTTTCCTTCATTAATTAGTCTTCTGGGACTGGAGGACTGGCTGACAAGCTCTGTCAGTTACGTGTCCCTTTTCTATTTTGTCAGGTGTAAAGTGACAGTTTCTGCAGATGTGTTGCCCTCTATTAGAATTCAAGGTCAAATTATACCTACTAATGAAATGGTCTACTTTTACCTACTCTAATAAATGGGGAAATTAGTTACATTTCATGGTTTTGTATATTTTCACTGTATATTGCAGTTTATAACTATAGAACAATGTTTATTTTGTTTCTGCTAATAATGATTTGTATTGTTGTTCAGTTTCTGATGTGTGGATCACAGTTTGTCTCCATACCATAAGCCTCTTTGAACCATGGCTTCATGGGAAATAGAGTGGCCTCTTTTATAATTGTATACTTGCAGTTTTCTAATACAATTTGTTCTTTCTTGTAATTGTAGGATAAAGCACTGAAAACCTCTTGTATTTTCCATAGATTCAGAAATTTGTTTTGGTACTGGTCTGGTAAATTAATTTGGAACTGGTTCACTAATAGGGTCATATTGAAATACTGACAGCTATGCAATAACATTTCGGATGTGGTGAGTTAAGGTTAAATTACCTTAGCTGAAGAATTCTGAGGAGTCAACCAGTAACAGTAGTATTCTAATTTACTGTGGTCAAGTGTCAGTACCAGAACAAATCTGATGACTGGGCCCAAGTTTTTCATATGGGGGGAGGAGAGAATATCTATGCTGTTGTTTAAAGACATTGATACCAAACCAGACCTAAAAGAACACAATACACTTCTCATTATTGCTGGGTAGCAGCGCACCTCAGAGAGAGAAAGACACCCGCCTTTGCTTCACTGCACAGACAGCAGCAACGTTGGCAAATGGCACAAAAAACAGTTTAGTACATGTGAGTTCGATGTACAAATTTCTCCCGAGATCTCCTTGGTCTACGGCAGCACAAACACTACAGGCTAATGCTAATATATTGTCAGAAAAAATACCAGTTTGTACCCTTGGTTTGTCACTGGGGCTGTACCCTCAAGGGTCTACCAATTGTACCCTAGCTATACATAAATGTACCTTTTAGTATAATTTAAAGTACAGAGATGGACACTGAGGAGCATTTGTATACCATTTGGAGTACGCTGATGTTGTTAGTACCTCAGGGAACATATCTGCACCAGGGCTGTACCTGTTTTTCAGGTGTACATAATAAAACTTTATTCGTCTTTTAAAAAGCTGAATCTGTCAGTCTAGCTGTCAAATCGCCTCAGAGCCAACCTACATTAGCTGTTTAACCCATTTAGGTGCACGGTGTATAGACTGCTGGGTGCCTGTGTCACATCACTTGCCACCTGACTGTATAAAATCACAAACTATCATTCCACTCCAACAACCAGCCTCCCCCATCTACCAGCTCTTAAAAATATAGCATTTTATTACATCTGGTTATTCACTGAAATGCGCATTTCTTATATTTTTAATGATGCTTTAATGGGATAATCTTTTGTAGTGCCTTTGGGTGCTGACACTGCTGAGGGCTATCAATAATAAACTGTAGTGCAAAGTCCATCAAACAGTGATGATTATTATTTTGTCCCTTCATAGGCTTCATCTACCTTCGATCGTTGCAATGGAATTCTTGCACTGTTGTTGGATAATTAATTTTAATTCTCATTTCAGTAATTCATGGTTTACCATGGTCAAAAATAAAACGGTAAAATGTGTAACAGTATGCTTTTTCACTGTGCCTTTGTCCTTTGACTATTTAAAAAGCATAATTTACATTGCACCATCGTCCCTACAATACACAATGTTTTTTAATTTTGTCATCTCTTTTGAAGGAAATTGAGCTAAAATGAGAGAATCCCTTTCATTCGAGAGAGTACAGTACTGTATAATAATGTATAATGTACTTTCTTATTACTGAATTTAATTTTGGTCATTTCTTACTCTGCATAATTTATCAGTTACCACATGTAAGCACATTAAAATCATGTACTTTAGACTATCCATGGTGGGTCCTGGAACGCATCACTTGCACTGTATAAGGTTTTCAGTGAGTACTTAGTTTACAGCAGATCTTAAATATCCAGCTCTCTGAAACGATTATTTTTCTATCAGACCCTGTCACTGGTTCATCTTATAAATTTGAGCAGCAGTGTCAGGCTTGGCACCCATCTGCTCCTTTGTGTCCCCTCCCCGTTTGGCCAGCACGTGTTGCTGGCCATCCTGTTCTCCTGCCTGTCGCTTGCCATTCAGCCCCATTGTGTCTAATCCCTAGTTTGCTTTACCTGTTCCCTGAACTACTGCTTAGCGCAGTGGGCTGAGTTTGTGGCATAGCCATTGTAATCCTCTGGTTATGGGTTTAAGGCTGGTCAGGGACCACTCTCATCTGTATAGTTATTGGTTTTGTCCCACAGTGTTTGCTTTCTTTTCTATTTTCCCAGTTTTAGGTTGCCTCACTGTTTTCCAGTGGCCTATACTACGCAGCAGAACATGTGAGCGAAGTGGAGCGGAGCGTGAGCGAGGAGCGGACAGAGCAGGGAACGGTTTTTTAATTAAGGCTAGAGTGGTCGCTCCGCCAATTTTGCTCCGATACCGCTCACACCAAATCTACCCAGAATTCATCTGTACAATTATCAAGACTGTTACACAAATTGGCATGGAATGGAATTCGCAAAGTATTTCACAAAGGAAACTGATAAATCATACAAGTGTACTATTCCTCTCAAACGTATAGATGACAATAATGTAGAGCAAGAACAACAATGTGGTGAAACTGTTTCAGTGAGTAAAGATTCACTTTGGAATCACTTTTCTCAGAAACATGTGTGCTACGCGAACAGGCGGAAGCCAGAGCAAATCGCGAGCAAGTTTTATATGGTTGTAATATATTAAGTCTATAAAGTCAATTAAAGTATTAAAGCCTATAAATTAAATATTGGTAATAAAATAAATTCGTTTTGTCATTCAAAGTAGGTCCAATAGGATTTTAAAAATTTCGCGCAACGCTGTCAGTGAAATTTTATTTTAGAGAGACACAACAGCAGCATAAACAGAAAAAAAATTGAGGAATGCTTAGCCTGTAGTCTATATTCTTTAGGCTATTAAGCCCACTGGTTCCTTTATTTTTAAGCCGATTTTTGTGTGGATTGCCATTGCCAAACGTGTCCGTTGTTGCCTATATGTTGCTTAAAAATAAATGTTTTCTGAGTGGCAATGTTGCCGTTGCTCATATTTTTCATGATATAAGGCTTTGGTGACATTCGTGAGCAAGGAGCGGAATTTCTCAGCGCTCCACTCCGCTCACATGAGCTGCTACAAAGCGGGGTTACTGGTTTATCGGAGTAACTTAATTGTTGGATTAAAGAGTCTGGGCAAAATGTAAGTGAACGAATATTGAGTCCATTTAAACTGTGGTAACTTAAATCCTACAAGTTACCCCGATAATCTAGTAACCCCGCTTCGTAGTACAGGCTACTGTTCATTTCTGGTCTAGTTTGTATTATTTTGTTATCGAAATTATCATAGTGTATTCCCGGAGTGTTGGTTAGGGTTTTCTAGTTTTAGTGTTTGTAGTATTCCCTAGTTATTTTCTTGATAATTGTTCCACCTGTTGTTCATTGTCCTGCTCCTGTCGTGATTGTTTTATTTGATTTATGATTTACACCTATCCCTTGTTTGCCCCGAGTTTCTGTGTGTAAGTGTCTGTTCTTGTTTTGTTTGTTGATCGTTTATTGTAGTTGTTTGTCTGTGAATTGGATGCCTGTGATAATGTTGTTCTGCTTCATTTCCCAAGTTCTGCTCCCTGTGTGTTGTCATGGTTTATTTAGTTTGATAATCGGTGTTTTGGCCCCTGTTTAGTTCTGACCTCTCGTGGTCCTTTTGTTTTATAGTTTACCCCAGTATGTCCTGTTTTCTTTAATAAAACCCCTTTAGTCTTTGAGCCGCAAATGAATCGTCCACCTTTTTCCTGTCCACACCATGCTACACTACAACACTCACTGACAGCCCTGCCCTAGAATCCTTTTCCTGTGCACATGTTGGCAGCCAGGTACTTTTGGTATAGAATATGCAAAGACCCATATTCATTAATCACATGTATATTTATGCTGTTTCTCCACTATCACGCTAAGCCAAACTATAAGCAAAACTATAAAAACTTTACTGTTGGTCTTCCACTGCTATCTTATATTCAGAAAGAAACGTTCATCCATTCATCTTCCAATTGGTTATTTTCTCAGACATCAGAAATATTAACCAATAATGAATTATAATTATTATTTGAAGGTGAAAGGGATGAAATGGAAGGAAGGCTTTAAAGAATTTGGTATTTGCTATAACAGCATGAAAAAGGAATCATTTTCCTACAAGGTCACGTAGTGCTATGAGTTATTCAACGACTTCAAGGTCTCTAACAAATCAGAGTTTTCTTTGCCATAAATATACTGACTTGATTCTATTTTGGCTTAGTTTACTAATGGAAAAACAGCATTTGTCGCTTGACTAAAACATCACTATACTCACTAACTCATGGATCACAAATGAAATTGTGAAGTTGATCTCGGGACATGAGAAATGAACACAAAAACAGTCTGAAATCAAAATCACAGACACAGAATCATGACAAGTGATGTCTTCCATATAATACATTCACATAAATACTAGAAATGTAGTAAAATGACACAGAAGTACACAGACACATTCAGTATGTCATTCTGACCTGTCCATTCTTCTTCAAGTCAGCCCACATGCTGGTTCCATCCCCTCCTCTCATCAAAACATGGTAAGTGAAGTAATAGGTGCCAGGTAGGGGGCAGGTGAACTTTCCGGTTGTGGGTTCATAGTAATTGCCCACATTGGTGACGACATCATCAAACTTAAGCACCTCACTGCCTTCGTGTTGCTTCCTCAGACCAGCATAGAAGGCGATCTTTGGACTGTAAGCATGCGTGTAGCCACCAGGGCCGGGTCCTGGGAGTCCAGGTGGGCCGGGCTTGCCTGGTTCTCCAGGGGGACCCGCTGGGCCGGGAAGGCCCGGAGGTCCGCGAAATCCTTGCTTCCCCCTTCGGCCTATGAAATCTGGCGCCGGGGAGACTGCAGCAAGTTCCCGGCTGTTCTGTGTCACTGTGTATCGATCGCACACCATCTTGCAACTCCCCAACATTTCATAGTGGGTGCCACTTCCGAGACCTCCTGACTTTGTGTTGTGAACCAAGAGGGGAATGGCGACTAATAGCACCAGAACCATGGCTACACCTACGGCAGCCCCAATGGTATGTTTTCGGCAGCTCGGCCAGGAGGCAGCCAGCGTGAAAAGGATCTCCTCGCCTTGGGACGTAATGGTGCTGGCTGGACCTAACCACGTGCACAGGGTGGCCCGGAGACCATCATATGAGATAAAGAAGAAATGGAGGAATGAGACATGGAATTGGCAGACGAAGTAAAGAAAAATATAGCTAAAAGAAGAGATAGAAAATGTCAAGAAAGAGAAAATATAGAGAGTATCAAAGAAGGGGGGTGAAAATTTGAGGACGAAAGTGAAGAGAGGAGGTATGAATTGAGGACTGATAAGACAACCTGTAAAGGTCTGTTGAAAGTAACGGACAAAAAAAATAGGTTAATAGGTGGAGAAGCGGAAACTCTAAATAGTGAGGCAAGCTGTTTTAGGGAAATGGGGAAAACAGATGTTTTCTGCACAAGAATCTGGCTTTTGTTTTGTGAGATGCTGCAAAAATCAATGGAAAAAAATCCTCAGTTAAGTGTGACAAAATGTCCATTTCTCCAGTTTCTTATCTTACCTTGTCCACTTGCTACCTTCTTTAAAAGACACAACTTTATTCTACTACTTCCAGCATCAGCTTCTCCTTGGTATTGTCTTTTTCAGGCTTTGTGAGATATCTGCTATTTCCTTTCCAGCCAACGGTACTGGGGTATTGTTGACTGTAGCAAGAAGAGCTAGGGTAAGACAAGCCCTTGAGATAGTGATCGTATTAAACTGTTACTATTTTGATATCGTTCGCATTAAATTACACGGTGTTTAAATGACCAATTTAAGCATAGATTACAATACAAACATGAATTCATTTCATGGGATCCGTTTTGGCCGTGTTTTTTTTTCAAAAAGGGGAGAAAACAAAACCAAGAAGTAAAATTGTAAAATATTTTGCGAGATTATTTACTGTTTCACCTCAGTTTTTTGGCGGAAGCCTTGCTGGAGTCCCAAGCAGAATACAATTCTGATGATGGTTGTTGCCGAATCCTTCAGTCGCGTTTCTTTTACTTTTTATCTTTCAGTCCTTCATAATAGCACATCTTGTGGCACCTTAAATCCCCACACGTTGAGGAAACACAGGAACATATTAATGAAATCCTACACTCTTAATTGTTGCATATTAAATATTATAAATAAGTAGCTTTTAAACACGTATAGATAATACATATTTAAAATAATGTTGTTCATAATTATACGTGTTCTAAAATGCGATTAACGTAATGAAGAGAATCGCTCCACAACTGCACTGAGTCACTTAGGAAGATATAGACAAGCCTAAGCCATTCCGTTAGACAAGTATAATCATCAAAGAAAAAGAAAATCCACAAGTGCCTAAATGTTTAGATGTAAACAGGCCCTCACTTTTACATCTTGTAAAATGAAATGAATGTTGCGTATGTTCAAAAACCTTATAAAAAAGAATACTTACTTAGATCCTGGCTATTGAAATAGCTGTCATTTCAATAAAAAAACCGAAACGTGCGTTTGTTTTATTTATATTGTATAAGTTGTAAAGAGATGCATTTATATGAAATATAAAAGTAAAATGACACATCTGTTTCACTTGTTTTAAGAAAAAAATTAGAAACAAGAGATATATTTTATGAACTGGTTTAAAATTACCTCTGTTTATTTCGTATGCATAATTCTCCTATATTCACGCAGAGCACTAAATCACTCATACCAAGCATACATATTACTTTAAACGAATAACAAACTGTCTTACCCATTCACTGTCTGCTTGTACGTAGCGACGATCTTTCTACTGTCTCCTTCCTTGGTTGCCAGCGCGCTGCAAACACGCAATGGCTCGTCTAAAACAGAAACGCAAGCACATAGATTGCTGAGCGACTTGAGCCGCGGAGAGCGTGGAAGAGTGAAACAGGTTGTGGAGAAACCCCGAGTTGTATGATGGATGCAGCAGCTGCCTATACACACGCACACACACACAACCGCGGGAAAAGATTAAGACACCACAGCAAGTTTTTGCTTCACTCATCTCTCAATTTAATGGTGCGCGTCTGTGGAAAAAAATAATAACATATATATTATTTATGTCTCTCATAAATAAAGGGCTTCCTCCTTGCTTTATGGGGCTTCGGTCCTGCTTGTAGAAGCTTGATACAAACTGTCCTAGGAGTGCACTTCACAACCTGCACTTAATGTTTCCCATTCCTTTTGAAGGCTACTTGAATTGACAAGGCTCATCTCTGGCATTAGAACGTCGCTTCCGCCTTTTGCCTGGTTGGTTTTAGGTTATTGCCAGTGTCACCTTGTTATTGCGTACTGCGCTGTCTTGGAAATTTTGAACCTGGAATCAACCTGCTGCTCAGCGTAGCCTTCTACCAGCATAACCACGATTAAACCAGCATTTTAAAATGCAGATTTGTTTAAAAACATATTTTTCCCATGGCTGTATGCATTTTTTTAAGCCAAGGGAAATTTATATTTCATGTACAGTCAAATCTCCTTCATCCGGACAGTCTAGGGTTGGGTCGTAACAGAGTGATAGGGCAAGGGTACGTAGAGCAAGGGAACGACAGGGTGCGATGGACAAGGGAACACATGTATTTATATATATATATAATATATTTATTTATTTTTCTGTTTTTATTGACAACATTGACAACCCGGTGCAAAAGGACTCAGGAGTGACTATCGCGAAAACAAAACCCAGCTCCTGAACGCAACCCAAAGGTAACCTACCTAAGTGCAGAGAAAACAAAAAACACAACGACAAATTCTACACCTTACTCCCTATTCAAACAACAGCATACAACATAAGCTCCGCATGCACCTGACTGACACACACACACACAACACACACACACACACAGCATAAACAGAAATCAAAGCTTCAAAATCCAACGGGTGCGTGAAAACGTTAACCAAAAACCAAATTGCAAGTAAACCAAAGAGAAAATCAAAAATCCAATAAACCAAACAAATCATACACAGCAATATCCATCAAAGAACCTAAGCCAACAACAGTAATGAATAAGTGAGCAGAGCTTCCGAGACGTCTTGAGGTCGGACTTTTCACTTCGGAAGATGGAAGTGACGAATGCCGCATATGGAGAGACGTGGGCGGAGTCTGCACGTGGAGGCGGAGCGAACGTCGAACGGAGAGCGAGCTAGAGGACGAGGCTATGGGCGGAGTCTGCACGCGAGGCGGAGCGAACGTCAAATCGAGCTAGAGGACGAGGCTGTGGGCGGAGTCTGTACGTGGAGGCGGAGCTAACGTCGAATGGAGAGAGAGCTATAGGACGAGCCTGTGGGCGGAGTCTGCACGTGGAGGCGGAGCGAATGTCAAATGGAGGGCGAACTAGAGGTGGAGGCTGAGGGCGGAGTCTGCACGTGGAGGCGGAGCGAACGTCGAATGGAGGGTGAGCTAGAGTACGAGGCATTGGTCGGAGCTGAACTTACAGAGGCTCGTAAACTCTGTACAGTAGTACCATATTATGATCATTGGCGGGTGTTGGGTGCGTGATTTCCTGAAGACGATGATAATCTCCTTTGTTTTGTCGACATTTAAGAACAGAATGTTGCTGCTGCAGCACTAAGCTAGTTGGTTTACCTCATTCTTATAGTTAGTCTCATCATTATTGTTGATGAGACCCAGCAAAGTTGATCATCCTCAAACATGAAGAAGAGGTTGGTGCTGTAGTGTGGTGTATAGTCATGGGTCAGCAAGGTGAAGTGCAGGGGACTGAGCACACATCCTTGGGGTGCTCAGTGCGATGGTGCTGGATGTATTGTTGCTAACTGCTTGTAGTCTCCCAGTACGGAAGTCCAGCAAGCAATCACAGAGAGATGTTTAGGCCCAGCCAGCAATATCAGTTGTTGAGGATTGATGGTATTGAATGCTGAGCCAAAGTGTATAAACAACATTTAGAGTCACAAGAGAGTCTTTAGGTCCAGCTGGATAAGGAGCAGAGGAGATTGGCCCAACATGCAAACTGAAAGGGATCCTGGGTGATGGGAAGAGTTGTGGTCAGTGAGACAGGGCAGTAGTCTATGAAACAGGATGGAGATGCCTTCTTTGATATGGTTGATGGTAGTGGCTTTAAAGCATGTGGGGACAACAGCCTGACTCAAGGAAGTGTTAAATATCTTTGAGAGGACCTCTGGGCCATTTCCCTCCTTCTCCTACAGCCTGAAATGTAGAACAGCACAGAACAAGCAAGGATAAGCAATGTTGACTACAACAGTAAGAGAGTAATAGTGGCACTAGCAAATCAGGTTTTCCAGTGTTTAATAGCCACCGGGCTTACTGGTGCGATCTAAGCAGCAGTGTTCTGGTCCCTCAGCAGATTGTCAGCCATATCCTCTGATTAGCCCATTTGGTGATGGTCCTGGTGTACTGTATGTCACATCATCAGTGCATTTGGTGGTGTAGGCCATGACAGTCTCTGTATATTCCTGGACGGTAGTTTGTTGATTGCAAGTGACTGCCTGCTTGAACATGTCCCAGTCTGTGGTATTAAAGCAGGCCACATCTGTACCCGCTTCAAAACTGGTTTGATTGCTTTCACCCTTTTATGCTGGTATTGGCATAACAGTGCTGTGGTTAGAAAAGCCAATGTTAGGGAGGGGTGAAGATCTGTATGCTCCTTTTATGTGTCATGTAAACCTGTTGGGGTGGCATGGTGGTGCAGTGGTTAGCACTGTTGCCTCACACCTCTGGGACTTGGGTTCGAGTCTCTGCCTGGGTCACATGTGTGTGGAGTTTGCATGTCCTCCCTGTGTCGCCATGGGGTTTCCTCCGGGTACTCCGGTTTCCCCCCAAAGACATGCTGAGGTTACTGAAGTTACTAAACTGCCTGTAGGTGTACCTGTGTGTGTGAATGGTGTGTGGGTGTGCCCTGTGATGGGCTGCCCTGTGATGGGCTGCCCCCCCCCCCCCCTGTCCAGGGTTGTTCCCTGCCTCATGCCCATTGCTTCTGGGATAGGCTCTGGACCCTCTGCGACCCAGTAGGATAAGCAGTATATAAAATGGATGGATGTAAACCTGGTATACAGTATAATTTCCTCTTGTTGGAAAATCAACGTGCTGGTGTGTTTTTTTTTTGGAAGCACTGATATGATGTTTGCATGATTGAAATCCCTGGCTGCAATGAGAAATCCATCAGGATGGGCTGTGTGTCGCTCACAGACAGCATGATACATTCTGTTGCTGTTGGTGGAGCTGCAGGGAATGTAGGGGGAACCAGCAGAATGGTTGTAGAATCTCTCAGTTGATGGAAAGCTTGGCGCTTAATAATATTAGTGGGAAGGATGGGTCTTTATGAACTTGTCGTTAGCCTAGCCCGTATACCTCCACTTTTACCCCTCTTCTCCTTCCTCTCGCACCATTATTGGTGCCTTTTCTCTGGATCGGGAGTAGTAATCGAGGTTGGTGATGTGGTAGACTTGCAAAGTAGTTTTAGGTCCCAAGGTAAAGCATCTGCTTGAGTGGATTCTAAGTTGAAATTTGACATACTGTTGATGTTTAGGAGTATTGCTGATGACTGTATTTGTACTTCACTGTAGACACACATGACAAACTTTTACATAAACACGATGGTTTACGCAAAGACAAGCATGTAAACACGTACTGTCTGGACAAAGAGGAGCCACTGTGTCTGGTATGCACCACCATTTTGATCTGCGCCATTGTCTATCTTACAGTTTCCATACAGCAGCAGACACATCTGCAGGAATCGCGTGACGCTACCTTGTCAACATGGACCAAAGTTTCTGAAGAATTGACCAGTGAGGGCATATTACCATTAGGGTAGGTTCAAGTAACATTTGCTGCATCAACAGCAGGTGAATCAATTAAGCCGGGGGAAGCCCATATATGGGCAGTCTTATCCGCAAAGGGCCGGTGTGTATGCGGGTTTTTGGGGTAACCTTTAGGTCAGCTCTTTAAACCCAGGCGTGAAGACTGTTCAGCCAATCAGTCCTCTAATTAGTGACATAATTAGGGAGTTGCAGCGAAAACCTCCATATACACCAGCCCTTTGCGGATAAGACTGCCCACCCCTGAATTAGGCTAAACAACCAATCGATTAAAAGACATTAGTTTCATTTAAAATGAGTAAAAAAATTACACGGTTCAATATAGTAGTGTATCCTTTCAATCGCAAGCCATAGTGCATGTACTTGTTCTCTTAAGAGTGCGGTACAGATGGAGAAGGGTTCAAAAACCAAGAATATTCTGCCTTGACGGACATTGAATGCATTGCAGGTTTCTGGGTGGATCACGGAATGCTCCATTTTGACGTAATACAGAACATGATTTGTCCTGTATTTTTGTAAACACACATACACTTCATACAAACACTAGGTCAGGGGTCCCCTGTAGAACTACCTGACCAGGACACTCATCTAATTGGCAAACACTCTACACTGTATTCCAACACTTACCAGGATGAGCTGTAAATATAACCCTAGTTCACAGATAAACTCAAACAGTTACCTTTGGAGAAGGAAAAGGCTTTTAGAAGCAGGGACCCGGATGTATACAAGGAGACAAAACACAGGCTCAGCTAGGCCGTGAAGGAGGCAAAACACAGGCTCAGCTAGGCCGTGAAGGAGGCAAAATGCTTGTATTTTTAGTGACTGGAGCAACTTTTGCATCCACCGACTTGACTTCCTTCTGGAAAGAACTTCAGCAAATCACCAGTAACAAACCCGAAACCCCCCACTTTATCAAGGACATGAGCCTTGTCAATGAACTGAACAAATTCTAATGAAAAACAAAGGAACGTTTCTGACACCACGCCAGGTGTACACAGATATCAGCTCCAGCCTACCGGCGCCACCACTCAACCGCCCATCAATGCAATGGCAGCCTGGGCCGCTACACATCCACTCGCTCCAAACGGTCCCCTCCTCCCAGCCTCCACCACAACGACCCTCATTCTTTCTGAGAGGGATTTTAACAAAATGGTCAAGCATCAGAACCCCTACAAAGGAGCCAGCCCAGACTTTGTCTCCCCTGCCACACTAAAGCATTGTGCTCACCAACAGTCTCTGGTGTTCACAGATACCTTCAACACATCCCTGGAGACTTGTGCCAGATAGCTTCAAAACCTCCGCCATTGTTCCCATGCCCAAAAAGCCCAGGATCAAAGGACTGAATGACTACAGACCCATTGCTATGACCTCAGTAGTAATGAAGTCATTTGAGTGTCTTGTACTTTTTCATCTCAGATCTTTCACCACTTCTCTCGTGGATGCAATACAGTTTGTGTACCGAACCAATAGGTCCACCAACAACTGTGTCAACATCACTCTTCAGTTCATCCTCCAACACTTGGATTCTCCTGGATCCTGCACCACAATCCTTTTTATGGACTTCAGTTCTGCATTTAATACGATCATCCCAGCTCTGCTCCAGGACAAGTTCTCCCAGCTCCACCTACAGGAGTTCAAAAGGAAGCAGCATGTTAAAGTGGAGAAACACTGGTTCCCCTCTAGGCTGCATCCTGTCACCCCTGTTTTTCTCTTTGTATAGTAACAGCTGAACCACCAGTCATGAGTCCGTGAAGCTACTGAAGTTCACGACCAATACTACCCTCATTGAAATCATCTCTGGTGGGGTGAATCCATCTCCATTATTCACCATCTAGTGAGCTGGCGCAGCTAGAACAATCTGGAGCTCAATGCGATTAAAATAGCAGAGATGGTAGTGGACTTCAGACACAACCCAGTCCCCCCCTCCCCATAACCCTTAATGAATCTCCAGTCAACACAGAGGAGTCCTTCCGTTTCCTAGGCATCATCATCTCCCAGGACCTCAGACGGAAGCTGAACATAACACAGCTCGCCCATCAAAAATGCCCATCAATGGATGTACTTTCTAAGGCTACTGAAGAAGTTCAGTTTGCCAAGGTCAGTGATGGTGCACTTTTACTCAGCCATCATTGAGTCCATCCTCACCTGCTCCATCACTGTCTGGTATACTGCTACCAAGGGCAAGGACAGAATGCAGTGTATCATCTGCTCTGCAGAGAAGGTGATTGGCTGCAACCTGCCATCCCTACAGGACCTACACGCCTCCAAAACCCTGACACAGGCAGGAAAGATCATGGATGACCCCTCCCATCCTGGACATGGACTGTTCAACAAACTACCCTCCGGCAAGAGACTCAGCACTACACGTCAAAAAACAACTTCTACTCATCATCAAGCCATCCGAGCCCCTCTGACATCGTCCCTGTCTCTGCAACTCATCCACTCACTCTACATCCATCTTTGTACATCTTTGTTCATCTATGGGTTGTAATATATTTTCATATTTTTACACCCCATATTCAATACCTCTGATCAGGGGCGTAGCACCAAATTCTGGGCCCTATGCACAAACAGTGCCCATGACCCCCCCCCAAAAAAACAGCCTAATCACACGAAACTTCACTGGAATTTGGTTTTATCTGTAGAATGATTAAAAGCTATAACAGAAAATGTCACCAAAGGTAGCCTAACAT